>LQHL01001779.1:23003-41837 GCA_001655755.1 Hemisphaericaspora haegerdaliae
CTCACCACAAGGAGAAAAGAGATCAACAAAATTTACATAAGGCTAAATTTTTCATATTAAATACTCCTCCACTCGTTGTTTCTTTTACAATTCAATTAGAGATATCATTTAGAGGGTATCCCAAATCATCAATTGCATCTCCCTTCTACACCCCCCTTACTACCACTGCCTTCTTTACAAACTATCACTCAGAACCAACTTATTTATTTATTCATTATATAAATAATATCCATATTAAACAAAACAGAGTCAATCTATAGTTTTCCTCCCCCTATATCTTATAATATTTCATAATATGAGTGGATTCCGTGTATTAGATTTGGTGAGACCATTCTCGCCTTTCCTTCCAGAAGTCATTGCTCCTGAACGTAAGGTTCAATTTCAACAAAGAATTATGTGGACAATTATTACCTTGTTAATTTTCTTGGTGATGTCAGAAATTCCATTGTATGGTATTGTTTCTAGTGATTCTAGTGATCCATTATTCTGGTTGAGAATGATGTTGGCTTCTAATCGTGGTACCTTGATGGAATTAGGTATCTCTCCTATTGTCTCTTCGGGTATGCTTTTCCAATTATTACAAGGTACTAAATTAATTCATGTTGACATGACTAATAAAAATGATAGAGAACAATTCCAAGTTGCTCAAAAGTTATTGGCTGTCTTATTGGCTGTTGGTCAAGCTACCGTCTATGTCTTGACTGGTATGTATGGACCACCATCATCTTTAGGTATTGGTGTTTGTTTGTTATTGATTTTACAATTGGTTTTCGCCAGTATCATTGTCATTCTTTTAGATGAATTGTTACAAAAGGGTTATGGTCTCGGCAGTGGTGTGTCTTTATTCACTGCCACTAACACTTGTGAACAAGTATTCTGGAAAGCTTTTGCCCCAACCACTTCAAGTTCTGCCAAGGGAACTGAATTTGATGGTGCTGTTGTTGCTATGTTCCATTTATTAGGATCAAGAAAGGATAAGAAGAGAGCTTTAATTGAAGCGTTCTACAGACCAAACTTACCAAACATGTTCCAATTATTAGCTACTTTAGTTGTTTTCTTTGCTGTTGTTTACTTACAAGGTTTCAGAATTGAATTACCAATTAAATCAACTAGACAAAGAGGTCCATATGGTTTATATCCAATTAGATTATTCTACACTTCAAACGTTCCTATCATGTTACAAAGTGCTTTATCATCAAATGTTTTCATTATTTCTCAATTATTATTCATGAGGTGGCCAAATAATCTTTTTGTTAAACTTTTAGGAAGTTGGGATACCAGACCAGGTTCTTCTCAATTATATGCCAACAGTGGTATTGCTTATTACATCCAACCACCATTTTCCTTGACTGAAGCTTTATTAGATCCAATCAAGACCACCCTCTACATTGCTTTTGTTTTGGGTTCATGTGCCGTTTTCTCAACCACTTGGATTGAAATTAGTGGTACTTCTCCAAAAGATGTCGCTAAACAATTCAAGGAACAAGGTTTAGTTATTGCTGGACATAGAGATACCAGTGCTTACAGAGAATTAAAAAAGATTATTCCAACTGCTGCTGCATTTGGTGGTGCTACCATTGGGGCCTTATCGGTTATTTGTGACTTGATGGGTACTTTAGGATCTGGTACTTCTATTCTTTTAGCTGTTACTACTATTTATGGTTATTACGAATTAGCCGTCAAAGAAGGTGGTTTCAATAAGAGTATTGTCAGTGGATTCTCTGATGGTATTTAAAGAAAACACTGAACACTAGAAGAAATTGATAGTCTTTTATGCTAGATTTTTGATTATCATTTTATATTTGTATCTATTCCTAAATAGATCTTTTACCCCCATTCCATTCGGTTCATGTATTCTTTTGTATAAATTTAAAAAATGAAAGTATTATGATTAAATGCCTCTTTTTGGTCATACTTATAGTTATCACTGGAACGTTAAATTTCTCTGATCCCGTTTAACTAATATCTTTCAGTAGTGTAAGAAGGTTACGGGAAAAAAATTTAATGTGAATAAAGAAAAAAAAAATTATAAACCATCATCTCATCATCCTTTATCATCTGTAAAGTACTCATATCATCCTTATTTAACACACAATAGAGAATGCCTTCTCATAAACCACAAGAACCAACAATATTAGAGAGTTCGGAAACTGAATCTTTTTCTTCTGATAAAATTCAAAATAATAATACTTTTATTGGAGATGAGGTATCACTTGATGATTTATTTCAAAGTTTAAAACAAGAAACTAAGCCAAGTAGTATATTAATAGATGATGAACCAGATTATAAGAAAATAGAGAGTGCTATTTCAAAATTACCCAAAATTAATTCCAATTTGGAACAAAATTTAGTTAAGGGTTCCTCAAAGAAAACATCAATAAGAATACATGATCCAGTTGTAACAACAAAGTCCAAGAATCCAAAAACTGGAAAAGAAACCAGTGATGAGAGATGGTTTCACATGAAACAACCAGAATTAACACCTGAAATCAAACGAGATCTACAAGTTCTTCAACAAAGAAGTGCACTTGATCCAAAAAGACATTATAAGAAGGAAAAATGGCAGATTCCAAAATATTTCCAAATGGGTACAATTATTGAAGGTAATACTGAATTTTATTCATCTAGATTGAAACGTAAGGAAAGAGGTACTACTTTAGTACAAGAAATTTTACATGATAATGATACAAAGAAATATTTCAAGAGGAAATATTCTGAAATTCAAGTTTCAAAGACAAGTGGTAAAAAGGGTTATTATAAAAAGATTCAAAAGGCGAGAAAGAAGTTTTGATGATTTATATAAGTTACTTAATAGACTATGTATTGTTTAATACAGATGATGTGAACATTACTTCTACAGATTCTAAAATTATAAATTGTATGATCTCCAGAATTATCATTACTTAATACTACAGCTAGACAAGCATATTTAATTTATAAATGCTACTCTTCCAATCCTGCTCGTTTGAAAACATCCAGTCGTACTTGTTCCCAAAGATGTTTTTTATCTTCTTTAGACAATTTCACTTTCTTTCCTGGTTCAACATTATTTCTTTTTAATTGATCTTTAAATTCATCTGATTTCACTTTATATTCATAAGCAGTGGTTGCAGCAGCAGCTAAATTAATAAGATAATTTCTAATTGCAATTTCTTTGAATTTAAATTTTAAAAATGAATGTTGATTTTGACTTATTCCTCCTTTATTACTATTAATTTGTAAAAGTCTTGATTGTTTAACTGATATCTCAGCAACCGATTTTTTGAAATTGATATCTAGTTTGTGTTCTTGATATAGGTTGGATGAAAACAACGTATATATTAATTCTTTATCTGTGATATGGGATTGGATTAATACAATATGACATATGGCTGCTAAATCTCCTATTAATTGAGGTAATGAATTTTGATTGTATTGAAAATCTGGTGTTGATGAAATCATTGGCAATTGGGTTAAGATTAATTTACATCTAGTAACATTTAAATTCCAGTCTACTAATGATTCAGGTACTGTTTGATATTGTAAATCTGAACCCAACGATATCTTATACATTTCTTCATTATCCAAATCATCATTAACAAATGTGGTATTATTATGAATTTTTTCTTGTTGTTTCAAAGCCACTTGTTCAGCAAAATGATTCTCATGTAATACTATATCATTTACTAATTGTTCAACTGTTGTTGATATTGGTTCAGAATCTTCGGGTATGGTGGCTGTTGAACTTGAATATATTGATGGCGCTGACCTTACTGACCTTTTCCCAGATATTGATGAGAATATCGATGACGCCAGTGACCTATGCAGAGATTGATATTTGTTGTTATTGGCATGATATTGTGATGGTGCTGACCGTATAGATAAAGCACTATTTGATGTTGTGACTGAAGGAGGTAATTGTTGATAAATTGCATTTCTGGCACTATCTTTGAAATGTGATGGCGCCTGTGACCTCTGACGCGTACTATTAGTGAAAGGTGATCCAAACATATTGAAGTCTGTAGTCCTATACTTTCGATGATATACAAGACTTAATCAGGATAATGTTGGCAGTTGTTAAATTACTCCTCTTCAATATTTTTGTAGTTTGTTATTATATTTTTCTCGAACTGGTTTCACTTTCATTAGTTTATGAGATGTATATACTATCCTCTCAGTATAAATGTCAATCTGAATACCTTTCTTAAATTACTTTGTAAATAAACAAAAAAGTAAGAAAGAAATTGAAGTTGGCAGTGTAAGATAAAGTTATATTGCTTTTGTTATGTCTGAATTCTTTTTTTTTTTTGTTTTACACAGCAAGAAGAAAAAAATTGAGGAAAAACCAAAAAAAAAAAAAAGAAAGAAAAAAATCAGGGAAAAATTGGAACACAAAAAATAATAATTAGTTTACAAATTACACAAAGGATAAACTTTTGTGTCCGGTTGATAGCATGTACACTACCCCCATCAGTCAATTTCCCCCAATCTAAACATCCATTCATCAATATTAATTCTAATTTAAATCCGACTTTGAAATAAATGATGAAAAAAAAATGATCATTTTTCCGGAAAACAGGAGACTTTCGGAAAAACTACATGGATTTTTTTAAAGGACAATTTCAGTTGTACTTCCTAATCCGGTAGTCTTCCCCTAATTTATAACTACAAAACTACAATAACCAAGAAGGTAGACCATTTCCTGTTGCATATAGAATACGTTTCTTTTAAGAACAAGTTCCTATTGTTGCGAGAAATGATTCCTGTTGGAATACAATCAAAGTTGAATAATCCGGGAAATTGGGGGGATAATGTGAAATTACTTTTGATATTCTCAGAAAAACACAATGTAACATTGCACATTTTCCACGCAATCAGTTTTTACCGAATCATCGTCTGAAGACACTTTCCTGGGATATTACTATGATGATGAAGTAGTAGTTCTTGATCTTTGAATAGACCCTTGTAAAGTGGTTATTGCGTAAATAGATATTATCCCCCTCATTCATTGTGCTTTTGGTAAAAAAAATCTATTTCATTTCTTTTGAGATTTTCCGAATTTCATGTTCTTGGCGAGTTTAAAATCGGAATAATTACATGACCTGATTATGATAAACTACGTTAAATGTGTCAGATATACTACGAGCGAGTAATAGTTACAATTCCTTCAAGGTTAATAAACGTGCGCAATCAACTTGTATATTAAATTTGATTCTGAATTTTATGCGCTATTTGCATAATCTGCTATTACTCACACTGACTATGCCTTTGGCTCCACTTTTCTTCCTTTCTGAAAGTGGCTTATCTAATTTCATTAAGAAGTTTTGGGTATTATAACATCCCCTTTCGTAGTAGGTCAAAAACTATATAAAAACCTAAACTCATGGATTGTTAGTAGTGTTTTTTTACTTGCTTGGTAATTGCTTTTCCAGGATTATTAAAATTTAACATATCTTCTAGTAAAAAGCTTCTCTTTCTCCAAAAAAAATCGCAAATACTCTCCAATAAAATATATGCTACAGATGGATAGATTTTACTATATTGAACAAAGAGATTGATAAATTCAAGACATCATACAAAAATCATCAAGTTTGGAGCTTTTGTTAGAAGAGGTTTCCCTTGTGACATGAACCTGACTCGACCCCAGTGTTCTCCATCAACATTTTTGAACGGCCCACGACTCAGTGTTGACAGCCTCTAAAAAAAACTATTGATGTATACATCAATCATAGATAAATCTCCAAACAATTAGAACAAAATTTCCATCAAAGCATGTCAAGTATAGAGGAGGTAATTTCCGAAGACTTGGGATTCAAATTAGATACCAGTGATCATGGAATAGAGATATTTGAAGATCCCATTGACTTGGAGACTTACGGAAAAAACGATTTAAAATTGTTAGCAGTAAACGATGACCAACAACTTGTTGCAGTTTCAAATATTAAATGTTTAAAGATTATCGCCACTGATGATTTAGAAAAAGTAACCAAGTTTGAGGAAGAGTTTGAAATTACCCAAATTCATTTTAATTCCGATAATACGATTTTGTATATCTTAAATTCCGACAAGATTCAAACCTTGTTGATGTCAGACTACAGAAATGGAGCATACGAATTTAACCAATTGAAAGGAATAGACATTCCAATCCATAGCATTTCTCCGTCCCCATTATCAAATAATAAATTATTGGCATTGTCAAGAAATGCCGAATTATACTGTCTCGACAATGGCAGTAGTGAGTTAATCGCTTCTAATGTTCTGGCTTATTGTTGGAGGAGCGATGGTACATACATTTATTCAATAAAAGGTGAAGCAACAGTATTAAACTCAAAGATGATTGAATTCGCGGAGGAACCCGTTGATTCGGAAATAGTAGCTTTATTCTCATTAAATAAATTCATAGTTGCAGTTTTTGATAAATCCGATGCTGAATTGGACGATCATGATGTCAGATCATACATTTTCGAAGAAAAGGCAGATTACTATCTTGCCATGGAGGCAGATTTTGCCGCTGCCTTTGGCTCTGTCGCAAGAGTTCCAACCTACTATGCATCAAACATATCTGATTGGATTGAGTCACAAACCTTTGACTTTGTTACTTCATCTTTGGCTACTGAAATCAATGTATTAAGCACCACTACAAATTCGCATATACCAGAAATTATAGGGCAATCTGAAGATGTTTATAGAGCACAATTTCCGATTGACGAGGAATCAGGAGACGACTGCTCCCCGGTGGGAATGTGTTTATCCATCAATGAGTTAAAAGTAGAGGTTGCCGAACCTTGCCCAGGGGTTGAAAGCTCAATAGGAAAGTTGCCAAAGGTTTATTGTCTTTTACATACTGGTAAATTGGTCACTTGGTGGGTTTTCCATAAACACAGTCTTTTAAATGATGAACTTTCTTTGGAAAGGGCAATCACCTTCAAAAAGAAAGTTGCTTCAGTCAATAAAACAAGCGAGAAGAAAGAAATAACTGAAGGGAAAGTTGAAAATCAAATTGGTGACACCAGTTCGGATCCATTTAAAATATTAAAACGGGAACCTCCCCAAGAAGTCGAAAGTCAGCCTTCCATTCCTGTGTCAAACTCGTCATTTGGAAATGAGCCTAGCAAAGCATTTGGTGGTCAAAATTTTGGTAGCTCATCTCTCACAAAGAATAAGTCGACTCTTGTCGACAGATCTACTTTTGGTGCTGCAGGATCAGGCAGCAACACGGGGTCTAGTCAACCAGCGTCATCGGGTTTTGGAGCAAGTGGATTCGGTCAACCGCAGCTGTCTCAGTTTGGTTCGTCTTTTGGAGGCACTGGCTTTGGAGGTAGTGGATTTGGTGCGGTAAAGAACCAACCATCATCATTTGGATCTTTACCGTCTGGCCAGCCATCTACTGCTAAGTCTGGATTTGGTTCGTTTGTAAATCAGGCTTCTTCATTTGGAGCAGTAACGGGTAAATCTATTTTTGATTCAAGTACCAGTACGCAAACAATGGCAAGCTCGGCTTCTCCACTTGCTAAGATTGATGAACCCAAATCTCTTTTCGGAGGCGTCCAAACAAAATCTGGAAATATATTTGGAAAACCAGCTGAGACAATGAAAGCAGATATTCCATCACAGCCAAAGGAATCTCCGTTTGCAAGGTTACAAGGAGATGTTTCAAGCCCATTGGCAAAGTTAGAGATCTCAAAAAAGCCTACTGATTTTACATTAGAAGCATTCAAAACCCCTGTTCCCAAAGAAAGCCCATTTGCAGGACTTTCAAGGCAAATTCCGGAAAATGCACAAGCCACTCCCTTATCAACTTCAGAAGGAACAGAAAACCTTGAAGAAGAAGATGAAGTTTCTGATGAAGATGAATTTGATGAGCAAAGTTATGAAGATCTTGGTCAAACCGAAGAATTTGATGATAAATTATTCAGAAATATGTCGATAAGAGAAGAGGCTGTCATTCCTGATGTTTCTGGTCTAAAGCCAGTCATTCGTTCTTCTGCGAAAGTGACCAAAGTCGAAGCTTCTAGTAATGTACCTCACGAAGCTTCCGAAGAAGAATCCGAAGGTCCGGCTTCACCTGCTGAATTCTTGGTTTTTGACGGACTTACCAAAGAAACACCGACTCAAGACAATAATATAGCCAATGAAATTGTTAAACTAGTGGCAGTCACGGAGGGTAACTTGAGTATTCTCGATAGGAATGCCAAGATGCTTGGAAAATTTCTTAGAGAAAATGAAAAGGAAAGTATTGTTGAGGAATTGAAAGATATAGAACATTGGAGGATGACGCATACCAGGAAATTAACATCGATGTTACAAGAGACCAAAGAACCAGTTCAGATTTTGAAAGATAAATTAATTGAACAAGATTTAAAACTTGACGAGCTTTCAATCACCGTACAGAAAAGGTTATATCAGAAGGTCAAGCTTGACAAACTTTACAGTCATTTGGCATTACTTCAAGACGAAATCAGTAATCAAACCTTAATGAAACACAGACCGTTGGATATTCAGAGTGATATTATGAGAAACAAATTGCGTGAGAAAATTTCCAAAGTGAAGAAATTAGAAGCAGAATTGTTATCAAAAATAATGCCAATCAAAGCTAAAGAATCATTTAATTATGAAACAGTTCAAAATCTTGAAAGAGTTATTTTCCAATTGAACTATAAGATAACTGACGTTGGAAAATCAATTGATTCGTTGGTATCAGAAATCGAAAGCATAGATCTAAGTTCTGAAACCAAATTAGGCTTACCATCGGTGAATACATCGCGTTCTTCCCCTAAACTTCAATTGAGACGAAAATTGGTGAAAGCGCCTACTCGCAAATACAGTCGTTAGAGTTTCGGACGGCATATAGTTTAATGTATGATTCAGTATTATTTTTTCTTTGGTGATTAATTTTTTTTCTCTCTGTATTATTCAAGTTCAATCTTTTCATACCAACTGTGGATCTTCAGACCTATAAGGACAGCATTCAATGAGTGATTTAATAGGGCGCCAAGTTGTAATACCAGGGACAACGGGGTATGGGATTATAAGATACTATGGGCTAATCCACGGAAAGAATGGAATGTTTGCTGGAGTGGAACTAATTGGATCTTTAGCACACAACCGAGGCAAGAACTCTGGTGAGGTGGCAGGTGTACAATATTTCAATGTACAAATCCCAAAGAGCGGTCTATTTTTGCCTTATGATAGACTCAAAGCAGTGAATCCTGATTTGCCAGAGAGGTCTCAAATAAATCGAAGATCAAATCTGATGAATGATCTCGCAAATATATTAAAACAACCACCAAATACAAAAAGACAATCGAGCTTCCAGCCTCCTAAGGTGGCTTCAATTAATGAACGAATTTCAAGTCCTAAGTCGTTGCACAGTTCCCGAGTTTCCAGTCGGGGACAGAGTCCCGACGTGTTTCAAAGCCCCAAGCTTAATCGTACTAGTGTATATTCTCCAAGTCCCGAACAGAATGGTTCCAACGAGAGAGTCTTCAATGCTAGCAGAAATCTGATTCAAGGTAGAAACGGGTTGTTTCAAGTAACGGTGAATGGCTCTCAAGAGGTGATCTCTAGATACGAGGCGGAAATAAACGAGCTACAACGTTCTTTACGGGACAAGGAAAAGCGGTTGGACCAATTCAATCTACAACGAGCAGAATGGCGTGCAGCCATGGACGAACTTGTTACCGTTCAGCAGGACGGTATGCAAGTTTATGAAACAAAAATTGAAGAGTTGGAAGATGAAAATAAGCAGCAGAAAGAAGAAATATCTAAATTGCAAGGTCAATTACATGAAGCCATTCCAGTTCAACAAAACAATGGCCTGTCCAACCATCTGGATGAAGTTTTCAAACAAAATCAAACTTTACAACAACAATTAGAGGAATCGGAGCAGCATATTGACCTTTTGGAAAAGGAGGTCGCAAATCTATTATCTGAACGTGTACATAATGTGAATCTTGATAGTTCCAATCTAACCAAAGAGCTTCAAGAATTGAAGGAAGAGCTTAGCGCAAGACCTAAATTAGACGAAGTTGTTGAACTCCAAAATTCCCTAGATGAGTTGGAAAGTATGTATCACGAGGAGCTAGCATCAAAAGACCAAATCATTCGAGATCTCCGAGAAGAACTCAGGAGCTTAAGAGAGTCCAAAGAAAATACTATTTCTACTGCAACTATCACCACATTACCCGAAACATCTACAGAGCCTATAAACTCTTTAAATTCCTTGCCGATTTACAAGGCACCATCGCCTGTGGATCCAAGCGCTGGCAAAAATGATTGGTGTGGTTTATGTGAGAGGGATGGACACAGTAGCATTAACTGCCCTTACGAGAATGATATCTTCTAGCTTGTGACTTATCTAACTAGGAAAAAAGTGGTTTAGTGCTTGTTTACTCTGTATTATTTATTAATAGAATAGTCTCAATTGAGAATGTATTGTTGAGTTGGCGATTTTATTCACCAGAAAAATCAAGTATCATGTGAACTATTTTCCTCGTATGTTTATCTTATAGATTGGATGGATCTTTCAAGTGCTTTTGTGAATGACTATTGTTAAATTGGGTTGTTGTAGAGGAGTTTAATTCCTCTCTTACATTGTAAATGTTGGCCAAATTCATAGATTTTTGTTTACCAGATTAGGAAATTAATTATTCCCGTCTTTCTAAGAAGATTTGTTCGTGAATGAATTGAAAGAAAGTAACTCCATGAAAATAGACTCAATTGACATTTCTGATTGTTGGAATTCTTTGGAATTGGAATAAATACTGGATCGCGTAAAGGCGGCAAGAATATGCAAGTACCTTGTTACGAATTATGATCATCATTTATTCTATTCTAAATAAATCAAGGACAATTGTGCCCAGTAAACCCTTTTGAGTATAAGTGCAAAGAACTTTTTTTTCAGGTTATCACATGGGAAAGCAATCTACACTCAATTATTCTTGTTTGCTATCCGGAACTTAATCTATTTGGTGCACAGGTATGTTATTATTCACAGTCTTTCATTTCTAATCCAGAAGAGGAGAAATAATGAACTATATAGAAATCTTCTAATTAATCTGTCTTATTTATTCCTATGGGATTCTTCAGCGTTCTTGATCTCAAGTTCAACAAAGAAAGGACAAATATTTATTCCTTTACATAATCTTTGATTTTCAGAAGCCATCTGTATAAATATTCCTATATTTGACATAAGATAAAAAAGAGCTCACTTATTTGTGCATTTGAGCTTTTGTTGTTTTAGGAACTTACACGATTGTTGGTCCGCAGAATTTCCAATTAGAGAGAACACCAAGCCGCTTCAGAGAAAAATCAAAAGGCCCATGATGTTGAATCAATATGAACTCAAGCTCTTTAATGGAAGTAGAAAGTTCACAACTTTGAGTAACCTACAGGAAAATGACGTATTCAATAACGAACAGAAATGGTCAAGAATGATCATATTGCTTCATGGATTTCCAGACGTAAATACTACTTTCAATCCAATATGGTCTAGCTTGGAGAACTCCTTCGGTAGTGAAAAGGTTTTGCTTCTAGCTCCATTGTTGAGAGGCTATGAAAAATCTAGCCAAGGACCAGAGAGTGAATATAAAGTTGTTGACATTGCTGGCGACGTGAAGGCCTGGATAGAATCATTGAACCCAGAAAGAAAATATCCGGTCCACTTGTTGGGTCATGATTGGGGTGCAATCATAGCTTTCAAATCTGCAAACTTGTTTCCAAATTTGATCACATCAATTGCGACCCTTGCAATCCCTTATGTTGTCAATATAAGGCTCTGGGAGTTACTCTGGTATGCTCCAGAACAAATATACTTGTCAACATATTTCTTTACTATGCAATGGGGTGTGTTTTATCGCCCAAAACTCTTAGATAATGATTGCAGCTATCTTCGTAAAATCTGGAAATATTGGTCCCCCTCCTATGATTTTAAGAAAGAAGAAATAGAGGAAATCAGAGACACATTCAAGCAAGAAGGAGTGGTTGATGCAGTCACAGCCTATTACAGACATTTACTCAACCCGATCAGTCTTTACAAGTCAAGATGGCCAGTCGATTTCAACAAAGTTCCTACATTAATAATGCTTGGAGAAGAGGATGGATGCATGTCAAAAAGACTTGCTGAATTAGAGCAGGTAAAACTAAAAGATGAGAGTAATGTTCACGTTAAGATCTTGCCGAATCTGGGACATTTCTTACAGAGAGAACAGCCCGAGCAAGTTGCTCGCATGACAATCGAGTTCTTTGAGAAATATGCTAAATGATTTTATTGACTATTTATAGTTCCTCTATATCCTCCACAACCTCTTCAATAGGTTCAACGAAAATAATATCTTCTCCTTCACCGTTGGCGTAAATTATCTTTTCCTCGTCCTGATTGTTCTCTGTATCTTCATTTTGTTGCTTGCTTGTCGACGACTGTCTAACTTCTGCCTGTAACTTCAAAAGTTGCAACCTACCTTGAATCGCAATTAAATGAGGCATGAGTTTAAGACCTTGGTTCAACTCTTTCTGTAAACGTTTCAAATTATCATATTGCTCAGGCCTCTTGGCAATAGCTCCTCCATATGTTAAAAGAATCCACTTTAACCAAACCCCAAGTGTTTCACTCGAGGACACATCTTTAGCTATGCCTTCACTTATAATGCTGTATAGTTTTTCTATAGTTCCGTTGGTTCGGATTCCTCCGATGGCCAAGCTCTTTACTACAGTCTTGATAGTATTTAGATCATTCAGAGACGAACAGAAATCAATAACTGCATGCTTGTTGATATCTGTCTCATTTAAGATAGCCACCAATCTTGTTAATAGTTCATCAGCATCAACACTTTGAAACCCACTACTTTCTGGTACCGAAATCTTGGACTTCGTCAAACTACCAGATTTATCAACTGTTGCGCTTTCAATGTCAAGCAGAATTGATTTTTCTGGCGACGCCCAATCAATGCCCACAAATGAAAGATCGTTGTTGAGTCGATAAACAGCTACCATACTGGAATTATCTAAAGCAATGATATCCGAGATATCAACATTTGCTGTAATAGACCTAAGGAGTGTTTGCTCTTGGAAATCAAATAGTTGAAAGCCACGTCCTGATTTTGTAACAAGATATTCTTTCTCTTCAAACACAAAACTGGAAATAGATTCAACTGGATATTCACATTGCAACTTTTGTGGTTTGGTCGTCTTATTTAAACTGTGTACATACAACTCTTTCATACTGGAAGTAATTGCGATTAGATCTGGATGTCTCTTAGATTGGATAATACCATGTTTGCTGCTGTCTGTCTCCAAGTCTACTTCTTTCTCTTTACTAAATTTACCCTTTGATAATTTTCCTACTGAAATAGTTGAACCACCTAATACCATATGTTGAGATTTACCACGAGATGGCCAACCTGATAAAATGGCGATGGAATTCGCAACCTCTGGTAAGGAAATTCTGTCAGATATGGATTCATCTTTCAACGAAATCTTTAAAAGTTTATTGTTATCTGAATCAACCGCCCAAATCCACTCGTCTTGTGATTTCAATAATTGAGTCACCTTGCTTTCAAGCTGAATTCTTGAAACCAATTTAGTAAGAGATGGAGAGAGAGTTAACAATTCTCCGTTCTTAAGGATTACGGCCAAGACATCATATCCAATAATTTCCTTGCTTGCTCCACTTGAACTTCTTTTCGTTTTCCTTTTTTGAAAATCTCCGGAAACCCAAATTGCATCTTCAATTTCATCATCCACGAACACTGAGCTTTTCGTTAATGAGTTAATTTGTCCGTTTTCTTCTTCCAATTCATAGAACCTTATTTCATTTTTCCCATTTCTTGATATGATACAAGCGACATAATGCCCGTCCCTCTGAATGACATATTTCATCTCTGTCTATTGTAATCTAGAGAAGTTCAGTTTCTCATCCCAGACATATTTTTTTTTTAGAAATCTCGATGCCCTAATAAATATTTGGTCTGGAAAATTCAATATGCAGGAATTGCTTTGGATCCAAATCTACATTTAACAAAAAGTAGTACGATTTACATGGTACATTGTAAACATCTATTTACTCTCACGCTCAATCATTTGTTGAACTTGAAGTCTACAAATTTCTTTTAAGTCGAAAACATCAGCCTTTAATTCCTCAACTTGTTCTGACTTTTCTCCAATTAACTCAAGCATCGTTTGCTCCTTCGTATTCTTGGTCTCGATCTCCAATTCCAAATCTTTGATTTGAAGCTGCAATTTTTGAATTTCATCATTCAATTTCATGCTTTCCAATAGCTTCTCTTCAATAGTTTCCTTCTCTGTACAAAGTCGATTATACTCATCCTTCAAAGTATTCAACTCAATTTCTAACCTTCTGATATTCGAGCTCATCTTATTCACAAGTTGAATATTATTATTATTAGAGGTTGAGAGCATTCCTCCTATACTGCCACCAACTTGAGAAATAATTGGGGTTAAATTGGCATAATTCATTTGTTCACGCATATCATAGTTTTCATCACCCATTTCTGTGAATGATGTTAGGGAGTGATTACGGCTACTATCAAGGTAAATTCCGGAAAAATCTTTGTTAAATGCCGGAGTCAAAGATGACTCCCCTAACCTAATGTCATTCCAGCTGGAGGCGGATATATTACCTATCGAGAAATCCCTCTTGGCATTTGGAGGTTCGAGATCCAAACGCAATGAACTTTCTTTCCTTCTATTTTGTTCATTCAATTTATCGATTGTTTCATTTAAGGACTGTACCTTTGCATTCAAGTTCTGACGGTCTTGATTGTATATATGCTTAAACTTTTCAAACCTATCTCGACTTTCAACGATCTCGCCGTCCTTGGTTTGAATTAAAGTATCTAGCTTCTCAGCTTTTTCCGAGAGCACCCGATTTCGGACTTGCAACTGTTTCATTTCCTCGGCTTGGCTTATCAATGAGTTGTTCACTCTTGCTAGATCCTGAGCAAGCTTGCTTTTGGATTTCTTGAGTATTTCAGTTGCTGAAGTTAATGAGTCGATCTTGAGCAATAAATTGGATTCTATCACCTTCCAATTTTCTTGCGAGGACAAATATTGCTTTTGCAAATTATGATGAGCATCCGATAATTTGCTGAACTCTCTAAAGTCAATTCGACTTTTGGATGATATATCATCTGAAGTACCCGTATTAGTATCGGAATCCGAGAGCGAACTATTATTGGAGTCGTTTGATTCCTGTTGCAACCTTAAGCTTTCGATCTTGCCTTCTAAACGACTGATTTCTTGAGAATAGCGGTTCTTACATTGGGATAATTGACTTTTTAGTTCGTTGATTACAGTTTGCTTGGATTCCAACTCAAGCGAATTCTGTCGTATGGACATATCAAGCTGAATCTTGACATCACTCAATTCTTTGAGCACGGATTTCTTTGAATCGATTTCTTCTTCATGAATTTGTAATAACTCCTTATATTTTCCACCCCAGTTCTGAGATCTTTCGGTTTCCAATTCAGATGTCAAGCTTAGTAATTTGGAGTTCATATCGGAAAACTGCATCATAACTTGATCTAAAGATTTGAACTTATACAATCTCAAAATATCTTCTAATTCTTCAAGTTTCAATGATGTTTCTTCATTTTTTGCAGAAAATTGTTGAAGATTTTCCTCCAACTCTTGATTTGTTACTCTCAACTTCTTTATTGTTTCGTTCAATTTCAATTCTTTGTGTGAGAGTGCTTCACCTTCTTTCAACAATCCTTGAATAGTTTGATCTTTTTCGTTGATCTTTGCTGTTAATTCTGTACGTTCCTTATCAAATCCATTTTGTATTGCTGTTTTGTCGAATTGAGACGACAATTTTGGAGTCAGTTCATACAACTTAACTTGATCGGTAAGAGCCAAGTTTTTAAGTTCTAATTCTTTGATTTCTTCCTTTAGTTTCTCTACCAATTCTTCTTTTGAAAGTTCGGTTTCCTTTTTGATTTCAGGAGTATCAACTGTGATGGATAGAAGATTGTGAGTCTCCGGTATTACTATATTCTGACTTGGACATGGAGATACTTTCGGTGAAGGTGAAGACTTTGGAGTATCTCGAGGATTATTATCGCTCGCCGTTTTCTTTGATCTACCTTTAGCAGCTTGAGCTAATCTTTCTTGTAAAGTGAGTCTTTTGCGTGGAGGTTTTTTCTCTTGTTTCGCTGCTTCGATCTCACTCTCCTCCATTTTCTCCGTTTTAGTAGAATCCTGGCCCGTTCCTAATTCGTGAGTTTTTGCATCTTCGCTGTATACTGGCTCCAGAATCGGGATTGATTGTTCCTTCTCATTCTCCACTACCAATTTGTCATTACTATCACCTTCTATATTAACAGGAAGGTTCGCAGACTTGTCATTCAACGCTTTGCCCTCATTATCATCAATGTTCTCTGAAGCGACCTTCACGGAATCGACTTCCCCGTCAGAATAGGCACTTTCTTGTGTATCTTGGATACCCCGTGATGCTAGCTCGGCATCTGATTGACTATAGTCATAAGAAATTTCTTCATCTGAGATCGCTTCTGCTGTACTTTCCAGATTTTCTTGTTTGGCGTTTTCATTACTATCAAATGTGCTGTGGTCGACTTTCTTCAGATCCAGATCCTCTTCTAACCCTGCATCAAATGCTGATTCTACATTTTCTTTGATCAGTGGGTTTGATATATCCATATCTTCATATTCTATTGGTCTTTGGCCGGCAATACTGGATCTATCTTCTTGATTCGAAATATCGACATCGGAATCATTCTTGGTATCAAACTGTTGTTGAAGCTGATTGCAATCACTCTTGGCTCCAGAACTATTAGTAGTTTCATCTACAGTAGTGCTAACTATTTTAGCTGCTTCTTCCACCATTTGTCGAGCCTCGTTGATTTGAGCAATTTATTTGTTCCGATTTATTAAAGCTATTGGTCTCGGAATAGACAAATATTCGAATCAGTTGTGGAATGCGTGGTTTATCAATTGTGGGTATTGCACTACTTTTCTTAAAAAAATTTCAACATTTTCATCTGGAGTTATCTGCAGTATAATTGAGTTATTGTTGTGTCAAACAAAAATGTCTTGTGCTTATCAATGTTTCTGGTATTGTGCTACGAATAATCAGTTTCATTACTCTTTGCATGACAATACCGGGACTACCCGAAAGAAAATATGCCTAAAAGTGAATTACTCAAAGCTATTGCTCATTGGTGTGGCAATTTCAATAAAGATAATCTATTTAATTTATACTACATGAACTGGCAATAAAAATAAAGTATTAATAAAATTTTACAAAACGGATAAACTATTTAGCATGAATCCTAACGTCTTTTCTGAACTATTGTATTCCTGAGCTTCCAGAGGGCTTGTTTTCTAACAGATCTTTTTGATGTTTTGAACTAGATTCTAAAGAGTCTCCGCCGACCATGATTGGTTGTTGTTGGTATATCGGCTGGGTGCCCATGTTGGTATTATATACTGGTAGTGCGGTATTAGGAATAATTGGATACCTTTGAGCGGGTACCTGATGCATCTGGGACTGTGGATAGTTGGAATAATACATGTATCCCTGTGGCCCTGTCTGATATTGTTGGGAAGAGCTTGAGTTGCTGTTCTCTAAAGGTTGCGAACTAGAAACGGAGTTTGAGGTCCTTAAATGAGTTGCGTAGCCATACCAATAGTTCCCTGAAGCATATTCACTTGGATTTTGACCAGGTGCATATGATTGTTGTGGTGCTTGGAGATGTGGTTGTGGTTGTTGCAGCTGGTATATTTGACCATTCTCTTGTTCAGAATAAGAATTATTTGATTTATGAGTTTCTTCAGCAGGCTGAGAATGTTGAAAATCCGCCTTTGATTTCCTGTGACCATGCTTTTTTGTTACAATATGAGTATTCAAATGGTTTAACGACCCATAACTCTTAGTGCAACCATTATACGAGCATGTATATTTTCGCACAATCTGATTGTAACGTCTTCTGAATCTTCGTCCTCTTTTAGCTTCTTGAAAATGAGACATATCCATGACTTGGTTGTGTTGCTGTAATTGATGATAATGCAGCAATGAATGCAACGGTGTTCCCGGTGGTAGAATTTGATGTGCAGATAGGTGTGGGTGACTATACTGTGGTTGAACACCAGGCATCAATGATGCATAATGTTGTTGTGATGCAGCTCCCAAGTAGGGATTCGTTTGTGGTTGAGTTAAAGGTGCTCCTGATGTTGCCACTTGCATCACCACAGGCCTCTGGTAATTTGTAACATCTCTTGTTGTGGAATTATAAGAGGGATATGGAGGTACGGAGCTAGTGGAAGCTGATGACGATGTCGATGTTGTACCGGCTTGTGATGTAAGGTGTTCGGGAGATTCCTGTGAGTGTTTAGGTTCGTAGTAGTACTTCTGGTCATGTTGCTGTAGTTGCTGTTGCTGTTGATGTTGATGTTGATGTTGATGTTGATGTTGATGTTGAGGTTGAGGTTGATGCTGCTGCTGAGTTAGATCGCTGCCATTTGTAAAATCTGATGACGAATGGTTTACATTAGATGAAATCTGTTTTATAGTAGAACCTATTGGAGGTAACATGAATCTTTCATCCTTTGGTTTACTGAGAATCAGATTGATTGTTATATTCTTATAATTGGCGGGCGATAAAGAACCTGCATTCTTAGACTCATGATTGCTTTCGTCTGTCTTTTCATTTAGGAAACTCATTCTTCTTTTAAGAAATTGATCACTACGATAAACCCGGTACTGCTCTTATGATACTATATATTTGGTTCGAATTGACTCAATTACACTTGATAGAATGAAATTGATTATATTTAATCTCGATATATTCCAATCTAATATTTCGTTTTAATCAAGTGTAA
>LQHL01001766.1:0-16868 GCA_001655755.1 Hemisphaericaspora haegerdaliae
AATTTTAAGGATTTTTTTCGGTTGTTAAATTATTTATTTAACATTTCGAAACAAAGGTGTATTTTAAACCGTCAGACTCGTTCAATTGATCGTGAACCTTTTGGCGATACATACAAAACTTGTTTATAGTTTAGATTAGAATGGTCTCCTCAGATAATCTAAAGGAAAAATCCAAATCACCGCAACTTCAATCTACCAAGCAAGATGAATTCCCTCCATCTATTCTTGCAATTTCAAATCTAAGATGTCCATCGCCACCTCCAATTCTTAATAATGGGAAATCTGGAATGGCATCGATCTTATCTCCACCGTTACAAGCTTCGAGTTGTTCTAATGAGACAGAGCAAAAGCCTGGTGGTGATCTAAATTGCACTTCTCCAAAGTTTGCCTTTCCAAGTACACTTTCGGATGAACTTGAACAAAAGAATGAATCACAAACTAGCTTAAATTATTTATTACTTCCTCCAAAGGAAAGCCTGCATCATAAAGCTCCTTCAGTACATGCTCATTTTTCCATTGATGAGACCCCAAGACAGGTAAAATTGTTGAATAGATCGAGAAGTGGCTCTGGTACAAGCCCAACGATGTCTCCAATTCCAGTTGTTGCAAGTGGTGAAACGGGAAGAAGTCTGGAAAATGTAAACGTAAAAGGAGTTAGTTCTGCTAGCTCACTAGCGTCATCAGGCAGGCGAAGTACTTCCGCAACACCCTTGTCAGCATTAGGTCCAAATGAACAAAATGCCAATATAGATCCCCGCCTAGCTCAAGACGATGGGAAAATCCACGTATTATTGGGTGTTTGTGGTGCATTATCTACAGGAAAGATTAAATTGATTATTGGTAAATTGTACGAAATTTATGGTGTTGATAAGATTTCCATTCAATTGCTACTTACAAAAGCAAGTGAAAATTTCATTTCTCAAGAAATGTTAAATATCTTAGAAAACAGTAAAAAAGTCCGAGTTTGGAGAGACGAAGATGAATGGACTTGGAAAACTAGACAGGATCCGGTTTTGCATATTGAATTACGACGCTGGGCAGATATATTGGTCGTTTGTCCGTTAACTGCCAATACTCTTTCCAAGATATCCTTAGGTATTTGCGACAATTTATTGACTAATGTTATCAGAGCTTGGAATACATCATTTCCAATACTATTGGCACCCGCTATGGTAAGCTATTCTTATAATGCAGTAACAACGAAAAGACAGTTGAAGTTAATTGCAGAAGAGATGCCTTGGATCGAAATTTTGAAGCCGCTGGAAAAGGTTGTTGGTAGCTATGGGGATATTGGTATGGGAGGAATGATGGATTGGAATGAAATAGTCAATCGAATAGTTATGAAATTGGGTGGATATCCGGAAGATGAAGAAGAAGAGGAAGAGGAAGAAGAAAAAGAAACGAAAAAGAAGGATAATAACGAAGAAGCTATAATCGACGACGACGACGACGACGACGATGATGATGATGACGATGATGACGACGACGATGACGACGACGATGACGACGATGACGAAGAAGACGAGTGTGACGATGAAGAGAATGCTGAGTCAAACAAAGAAAGTAAACAACAAGAGGCAGAACCTAGAAGTGTCAAGATCCCCGAAAACTCAGATAATTCTCAGAAAACACAAAAGTCAATAGTCACTGAAATAGAAGATCCCAAAGTTGAGGGATTGGCATAGCTGAAAGTAGAGAACGAACAAACTTAACATGGCTTACTGAAAGGGTTTGACTTGTCTATTTTTTCTACAACAGTATGTATTCGCCTATCATTTTCATTTT
This sequence comes from Hemisphaericaspora haegerdaliae, assembly GCA_001655755.1. Lineage (NCBI taxonomy): Eukaryota > Fungi > Ascomycota > Pichiomycetes > Serinales > Debaryomycetaceae > Hemisphaericaspora > Hemisphaericaspora haegerdaliae. Next base: position 1,786 of record LQHL01001766.1, read on the forward strand.
TGTATCCTATAAATAATACATTGGTGTAGAATTGAAGATCATTAATTATTTGGAAATTAATTCTTGATGTTATTAATTTGAATTTAACTCCTTGATTTTCTCTTCTCTCCAACTTACATAGTCATCGCCTATTAGTGTTGAAGTATCACAAGTACTGGTACTAGATCTTCGTCCAGGCATGTTTGTAGTGGTTGTGGACCCCAAAAAATTTGCTTTGATTCTAATTGGCGAAAGCTCAAACAGAGAGGAATTTTCTTTATTCTCAGGACTTATAATATGAGACGTTTGGGCTGCATGAACTTTTGGATACGGACTACTTGTTGTAAAGTTATATTCTCTTAAAGGTGACATATGGGGAACAGATAAGAGTGATGTATTTTTACTGTTGTCCAAAGATTGTTCAAGTGGATTATTTAGCGGCTTTAATTCAAATGGAGGTATACGGGACATCAATGAATTATTTCTGGATGCTTGAACTGGACTATCTAGTGAATGAGTTGGCGAATAATTATTGATATTCGAGCAATGTAACGCGTTTGTCAATCTTATAGTGGTTGGATTGTTGAATGTCCGTTCCAAGTGGCCACGCATTTCAGGCTTCGCAGTTACATGAACATTTCTCTTCCGGATGGGAGATTCATCGAATAGTTTTGTTCTTATTGGTTGCCTGATAGGGGACTTGAGTATCCTCTGTGGAGAACGATTAGCTTGTGTACTTCTTTTTACAGTGTGTGCATTTCCAAAACCTTTAGAGGATTTGTTATTTCTCAGACCTGCCAGACGTTGTGATCTTTCAATTGATAAAACTTCCTGTAACAAATCTTGACCATTAACAATCATAATTTTTCTCCCTTCATCTGATGCATGGGAGTTATACTCTTTAATCTCATTCTTCAATGAATCAATAACTCTAGGAAAATTTTTATTAATCTTCTTTCTTAACTTCTCCTCATTTAATAATATCTTACACGAATTTTTACTTAATAAACGAGATGAATCCATAGATGATTTTTGCAAAAATTCCTGATCCTTAATCAAATCATTAAGTTCGTTATACAATTCAAGAATCTGTTTCTTGTCTTGATATTCTTCTTTCAACCGGGAAATCTCTTCTTCGTGCTTTGCCAAAACTAGTTCTTTGTCTACGTCTTGGTCATGATCATACCCATAGTATTCAAACTCTTGTTTATCTTCCACTGAATAGAATAAAATGCCGCAAAACTTGTCGATTTCATTTCTTGCATCGGTAATGAAGTTCTCAATATATTCCGAACGTCTCAAGTATAATTTATTCAATTCCATTTTAAAATTGAGAAGAGAGAGCTCAGTTAATGATTTGTTTCTTTCCATAAAGTTCGTAACATAAGAGGTATCTTCTCCAAGTTTACCCCATAATTCATGACATGACTCTGAATATTTATCCCACTGTTGTTTTCTACTTCTCGTGATAGATTCCAAAAGATTCTCAAACTTCAGCAAGAAATCAATATGAGTATCATTTAGCCCAAATTCTACAGGGTCTTTCCCTATTAATTGCAAGGTTTCCATATCTAAAAACCCCTGCTCTACTTCTGGACATCCAGAAGTTTTCTGTATGTCAGAAATTTGAGCATCAGTCATTTGTAGTTTATTTATGTTATCAAAACAATTATTGATAATGCGGCAAACTTGTTGTTTCCGGGAATCCATTTCTTGTTGACAGTCGGTGATTTCGGACAGTAATACCTGATACAATTCTTGTGATATTTTAGGGAAGCGAAGGCCACGAATAATCCTAACTAGTTGATAGTTTACATCACGCAAAGAAAGAAGGAGTTCATCCTCAGTTAATTCTTCATGATCATTCGATATATCATCACATGATTTTTCTTGAATTGAACACTTTGAAGGACTGGCGATAATTATTGTAGGAAATAGTTCTGTGTCATCATTATTTAGTATTGAGGATTTTTGCTTATTGACTTGGTTAGATATTCTTTCAAAATCTTCAAGAATGTTTTTGTGATATTCGGCATCGCCTCGAGAGGGAAGTGACTGAACAATCGCTCGATTTGAATCAACAGAGACAAATGGACCTATTGTATCTATCAATTCGGTATAATCTAGATTTATTTGATTAAATCGTCTGAAAACTTCAACGAATGCCAGCAAAACGTTTAGGAAGATGCAATTGAGTTTCTTCTTGCATTGCAATAATGATAATTGAGGAATATTTTTTAACATTTCTTCGTATTCTTGTTCTATTGATTGCTGTTGCGGAATAAGGAAGGGGTTCAGGTCAGATGATGGAGAATTACCCAAGTTCTGCTGTGATTGTCTTTGTGATAAACGATTTAATATTTCTTGTCGATATCCATCTAGGTATGTGACTTCATCATCAAACACCAACCCCCGTTGCATTAGGTTTAAGTGTCTTTCACCTTTGGAATCATTCACCATTGAAAGGATTAGTCGAATTTGTTGACGTAACCAGTCACATTCATCTTCAATATTATTCCTTTCTCTATGAAGATTACTAGCGAAATTAGAAATTGTGGATTGAATAGCAGTGAATATTTCACCTTTCTTGTTAGATATTTGTGATTCTGAATATCCAATTACTTTATATATATCATTTAATTCACTGATTGTCTTCTGTACTGTTGTAGTTATATTATCAAACTGTTGTATCACGGAGTTTTCTTCCTTCACAATAGATGTTAATCTGGTGTCAGAAATATCATTATCCGTTTCATGTTCATCTAATGTCACATCTTCTGCTTTATAAGACTGTAGTAAAAACTTGGATATTCCCAACTTGGAAATATTCAGTGGGTTCGTAGTTGTGTCAACTGGAGTTTGGGGCATGTTGGTTGATGAACTTGTTCGAAAATTCATTCTTAGTAGACTTTGAAAAACAATTCTAAGTTAGATGTAAGCGTCTTGATCACCTGTAAATAAATGTAGATTCTATTGTAGTAGACACAGGCACACTAACAGTTTGACAGTTGTATAGACTGATCACCTCTTTAATGTTTGTGTTTTTAACTTCTTTTCCTCGAAAGTCATCTTGATGTTTACAGTTTACCCAATTAGGTCAAATTAAAAACATTTGAGAATACAAACCCAATTTTTTTTCCATTCAACTTTTTTGAATCATTCCATCCAACAATCTTCAAATTGTATCTGTCTATCAATATCTATAAAATAAATAATATACCTATCTACATCTCCTTCAATCTTTCTCCTTATTATCTTCCGAAAAATTCATCAATACAGCAGATAAATCATCAACGAAAGCATGTTGATTTCTTTGATGAGAAGCTATGAGATCCTCAGTATTTTCATCCAACATGTCTTGTTCAACCTCTTCTTCACTTGAAAATAGAATTGGCTCCTTGCGAACGCGATCATAAACACTTTGGATCTCAAGGTTCTTTTGGCGAGCTTGTGCTCTAAATGCACGACCAGTGATTTTCCAACCCAATTGCCTTGCCATTCCAAAAATTTTGTCTCCTCGTACAGAAGCGGAATGAGCACCCAGTCTAACAAGTTCTTCATACCACACCCTGGCTCTATCATACTCTTTACGGTAGAAATGGTAATGAATGAATGGATATATCTGACCAAACGTGAATGGTTTACCAATACTTCTAGAAAATCTGATTACGTTGGCTGCAAATTCATAATCATGATGGCGAAGCAAGGCAACTTCTATTAATAACACAAAATTTGATGCATCAATTTTTGAGGAATGCAAAGGTATTTCCTTATAAAATTCAAATATAGCTTTAGCAATCGAATATCTCTCTTTTGACGTACTTGTAAGAAATTCTTTGTCATAGTATGAACCAGTTGGAGATTTTTTCACCATTGGTTTCTTCTTCAACAAACGACTTAAAAACATACTAACAGTACTGTCACTAGTCTCTATATAGCCACTGTCAGGATCTCTAATAACTTCGAAATACCTCTGAAAAAGATTTTCCATGACTTCAACTTGAGATAAAGATAACAGTTTCAAAGTGACTCCATATATATAGGATAGGGATTCTGACGTTATTTTCAGACTGTACAAATGTTCGGATACCTTTGCTTTTCGAACTGATTCAAGTGCATTGAATTTCATTGCAGATTTATTTCCATATGCAATATTTACCAAATATAGCTCATTGAGAAGTTTCAACGTCTCATCATGACCTTTTTCTTTAAAAAGTGAAACAGCATATCCAATAATAACCTTTGGGGAACGTGGAAACCTTCCTTTTATCATTAACATGACTTCATCAATGACCTTCAATTGAGACTGGTCGTCAAGGGATTGAAGATTCATCTGATTTAAAACTGCTATAGCTTCGTCATAACGTCTTTGGTGACGAAAATTACGTAACATGATTAGATATATATCATTGTCAATTTTCATGTTCTCTTTCTTCATGTATTTTAATATCAGAGTGGAAGATTCAACATTCTTAAATTTCATCACCACATCAAATAAAACATGAACTATAGATCGCATATCCTCTTCAGCTGAGGTTGTGTCAACTAGTGTGGGCCCACGAGTACATTTCTTTTCATATTTAGATATCATCATACTCAAATAAAGTGAAGCGGTAGCAGGATCCACAAGCTGAATAAACCGTACAGCATTTCGCTTTAATTCTTGCACTGAAAAATACTCTATCATTCTATTTTGAAGAACTGCATCGAATCGCGTTTTACGTATCACATGTAGATTTGGATTAATGTATCCAGTTCTTGCTATGAACCGGTCAATTATGGTTCCGTTTATTAGCTTCAACTTTAAAGCCTCATTTTTTGATTTTGAAACACAATGCAAATTGATGTTCACTAGGTACAGGTATAAAGTAGAGACCTTGGATTCGGGAACAATGTCAATCATTTTATTATATAAATTTAATGTCATCATCCAAGGACGCGGGTTTACCAGTTCTGTCCTAGCTAACAACTTCAAGTAATTAAGAAAATATACCGAAGCATCCCGAGGGTCTCCTCCACCATTAGGTGAATCTAAAAGCATTGCGATGACTTGAAAGAACGACTTTCGTGTTTGGTAGCTTCCAGGATCAATTATAAACTCCAATATTGATTGCTTGACCGGATCATTAGTGAATGAGTTTGATAAAGAATTTATGATAAAACTTCTGACATCACCATCTTTCATGTGTGTCAAAAGAATAGCGGATAGTCGAGAATCGTCCAATATTGTTTCTTCTACTATTCCAATCACATTGAAACAGAATTCTTCCATTTGTTGAGGACTTCCATAAGCCATTTTATTCAAATGTATATATTCTTCTCTTTTTATTTTCAATAGTTGGTCTTTCGTCATGGACAGTAGGGGATTTGGTAAGGTTTCAATAGGTAGCTGAAGCAAATTATCAACGGTTGGTGCTGAAAATGGCTTCTGTCGTATCATAGGTACGGGTAGAATGCTGATAGAATTTTTGTCATGTAAAGTTGTGGGAGCCATAGTTGCCAAGAATCTTAATGGTACATTGCTCCTCGCAAAGTAAGTCAGATATTTCCGAAGGATCCTCCTTATTGATTTCATAGTCCTTGGGTGGCTCATATAATACCTATCTTCAGACCCTTTTGGGACATCTTAAATTTTTCGGCATTCTACTTTAATTTTTTTTTAGTAGAAAGTGAGCAACTTTCATTAGAAGTCTTCAAAGCATAATCCTATCGGCTTTGTCATATAATCGTTAAATGACGCATATTTAAATAGGAATTCTTATTCTAACGCATTCTATAAATATTAAGTAATTCTATCAACACTTCTATGAATAATCTAAATGTACTATACATTATTTACTCCAATTTGACTCCAATTCTCCAAGCTCATCACTGATGTATTCTTACCAGTATCTTTGTATATATGTTTCTGATAAAAGTAAACCGCATCAAATATAATAGTTCCCGAGCTCCCAAGAATATAAGGCAATTCCTTATATATGAATTCCGACTTTGAATTTCCAAATAGAAAACCACAGCTTGTTAAAATCGATAATGTATAAGTCAAATTACCAATCAATGCAGATGCAAACAACATCGGAGAAATTCCTTCCACGGACTTTCTTTTATAGTTCTTGTATAACTGGGGACATCTTGAACTACAGTAAACAAAAGTACAACCCCAAGCAAGAATAAGCCCAAGAGTTTCTTTATTGAAACCAGTTGTTTGATTGTCAGCAAGGGCACTAATAGGGAAAGCATTGGAACCATTGGCATGCAAAAGAGCCCCAGCAATAGCACTTTGCAAAATTCTAGGGCTATTTTCTCTCGTTGAATCATAACTACTTGGAGTAGATAAGACTGACTGTTCTGATACACTTTCGGAAAGTGGGACATGGTTTATCCGCAAAGCATTGCTGGAATGCAAGGAAATGTCTCCACTACTTGCTGCAAAATCATTACTAGATTTCTCCTTGTTTGTAACAGCCGCATATGTAGGATGTTTTCTAGGATAAACACTGTTGTAGTAATAATACTGAAAACATAATGCAATATCATTGCAAAGGAAGAATATACTCAAGTATAACTGGAATCCCAATACTGCATCATTTAATAAACAACTTGTGAAACTTAGAAAGTCCCCTAGAAACCACAATAAAAGGAAAGAGGGGGATATTCCTTCTGCAGACTTGTTGTTATAATTTGTTATGATTTGCGGGAGCTGAGCAAACATCCAACTGGTGCATGATATAAAACTGAATGAGCTTGAAACAAAGGATATACTGGAACACGTCAACATGAATAATTTTATAATTAGATAGTAGTTGTATAAGCAAAAGTTTTAACTAGCATGTGTGTAGATTTCTTTATCTAAATATAAATATTCTAAGATCTTGTGAGATGAAAAGAAACGAAAAATTTCTCACACCGCGCTTAATGAGTCATTACCCGATTTGGAACGTTGTAGCTTTGTGTAACGATATAAAACAATAAAAGATCTAAATCTTATACAAAGTATCTAAGAAAGCAACAATCAACTGATCAGCCAATCCAGATGTTTGAATGCTACCTGCAACCCCATACATGGCTGCAGTGTCGCTAGATGACTTTCCGTTATTTCTTTTCGACTCAGCTGATTCTTTAGTGCATTGAATTAGGTCACTAATCAATTCATCAATAACTGGAACAGTAAGCCTTGTTAAAGCAAAATGTAAAGCTGCAGGCTTTTGTAAGGCAGCAAAATGCCAACCTTTCTTGTTAAGAAGGTCTCCGAGTTCATAAATATTAATCAGCTTTTCTTCAGATTTCTTCACCCTAAATGCAACCACCGAACCAATAGGGTCGCCAATTACTTCCAAGTACTTCATCAATGTTGCGTGTGTCTGTAAAGCACTTTTCAAAGTCATAGTAGCTTGCACGATCTCTATACAGGATCGCTCATATCCTATTTTACCGAAATTAATCAAAGTGCTGAAACAACCAACAACAAGTGCACCAGGACGAGATCCTGCCAATGTCGGCGAGCCATACATTCCTCCCGTCCAATCACTCAGAATATAATATTGGCATTCTCTCAATTTTGGGTTTCGATACATGATAATAGATGACCCTTTTGGTGCAAATCCATATTTATGTGTATCGCACGAAATAGATGTTACACCAGGCAATCTAAAATCAAATTTTGGAATTACTCTATCTCCATGGACTTTCGAACGTTCAAGAAAACTAACAATAAATGAACCTAAACATGCATCTACGTGAAGCGGTATATTGTACTTCGAAGCAAGAACTGAAAGTGCTTCAATATCATCTATAATTCCATGAGGATAATTTGGTGCGGAACCAACTAGTAAAACAGTATTCTTGTTTATAAATCGTTTGACTTTTGAAATATCAACCTTAAATGTAATGGGGTCTAAATCAACTTTGTGAAGCTTCATTCCAAAATAAAAGCAAGCCTTTTCAATTCCAGCATGAATAGTATTAGGTGCTATGACTTCTGGTTTTGTTATTCCACGATATTTTTTACCAAACTCCCTAGCAGACAAACCTGCCAATAATAAAGATTCAGTACCACCAGAAGTTGTTGAGCCGCAACCAGTTTTGGGGGCGTTGAATAAATCTAAAACCATTGCTACAACCTCGGCCTCCATTTTTCGAACACCTGGAAATACATCTGGGTGCAACTGGTTGGCAACTGCATATTTATGATACGATTTAGATTGGAGTTCTAGGAGTTCATCTCCCCCGTGATAAACTGCCCCGCTCACTCTTCCATTACTCCAGTCGGAATGATTTAAATCTTGCAATTTATCCAACTCATTCTCAATGGATTCGGAAGAAAGACCCCGATAAGGTAACAGTGAGAACTGAAGCAATGAATCGTCATTTTTCATAATGGTTTTTTCCATCTTTCCGATTGTGGAATTGAGTTCCTTTTCCACCTTATTTCTAATAAAAGGCAAAGAAAACATCAATGAAAAAACTTTTGAAGCTATTGAAGTGTAAGCTTTATGGAATGTACCAATGATTCCATACCCCCTTAGTATATAGAAAAGCTCCAAAAGCTTTGAGTATGCTATGTAGATAACTAGTAGATCTCTTCCAAGTTTGAAAAGTCCTGAAACAATGGAGTTAGAAAAGTAATGATTGAAAAAGATGAGCCCGGCATATTGGCTATTGGCAATAGACAAATTATATATGTCACGTAAACTTGTCTTATAATATACGTAATCAACGAATTCTTTATGTTCGATCATCCTTAACGGCTGTAGAGAATGAGTTGAATCATTCATGAAACCCACAAAATATAATCACAAAGAAAAAAGAACTGGCTGACAGTAATAATCGTGGAATTCGCACGTTATTAACCAAAGAATGTTTTGAAGTTTTAACAGAGCAAAACTAACATTGTTGAGTACAAGGTACTTCAAACGGATTAAACTATTAGTACATATTAACTTAAAGAGGGGTAGAAGATCTACTTACTCTATTTCCTGGTCGACTACTGGATCCTGCATTCGCACCTTCTAATAACTGTTGCCTTTCCTTATACACTTTATCAATCTTCTCATGGAAGAATGAAGACATAAATGCATTTTGCTTTTGAAGACGAGTTAATTGGGCTTCATAATTAAGCAATGCATCTCTCCTGAGTAATTCTGGTAAAGACGTCAAACCAGGGCCATTAACTTTCGAATTAATGGATTTTTCCTTTTCCTTTAAGTTTCTCAATTTATCAGACAAGTGGACTGCTGTTGCTGAACTATTTTGATATTTCTGCCTAGTTATTTCACATTCTTCGGTCAATTTTTCAAACTCAGCTTCCATTGCCCTCAATTCTTCTCGGAGTTCCTCCACGGATTTAGTTTGCTTCTCGATATCAGTATCAAAATGTTGGTGGTCTATATGGTCGTTCAATGTGTCTCGTTTTTGTGTTAGTTCCATCTCCTTGTCCTCAACTTTGACAAGATCATTTTCAATTCTACATAGTTTTCTTTCCGCGATAGTTGCATCTTCACTCAATCGTCTTAGTTTGTAATAGCTGGTTGTTATTAGATCTTCATCCTCATCATAGTGGATTTGACGAGAAGCTTCAAAACGACGCTTAGCTGGTAGTATATTCTTGTATGTGTCGTTTATAGTATTCTGCAATTGTGCAAGTTTGTTATGAAGCGATACTGCCAAGACGGTTCTATAAGTCTTATACTCGAAATCCCCAAGCAGATCAAATTCTCCGTTCACACTATCTGCAAGACAAATATTCAATTTCTTAATTAATTTATCATCAGTAAAATTTAATGCTAACTTGTCAGTATACTTTTTCAACAAATTAATATGCTCTCCTGGAAAGTCGAGCCATCTTATAAATTTATTCATGTTTGGCCCATAGCTGTCGACGAAAAAGTTATTGTGATCTACATCACTAATGTTAAATTTATTGATCACAATTGCCTTAATCACTTTAAGTTTCCATTTGTATAAAGGGTGTGAAGTATTCTTAGTAAGACTCAATGATGTACTAGGTTCAGGATACTGTAGTGCTATATGTTCAATGGAAAGTATTGGAATGGGAATATATATAGGACATTCCAATGGGGACGGGCGTAATATGCTTATAGTAGGGGCCGAAACATCAAGCTTGGCGTCGAATGAGAAAATCATACTATATTTTTTAGTCCCCGAACTAGACGATAAGTATTTGTTGTATAACTGCTGTGAAGTTATTAAATTCAAACAAATCCTTGACTCAGTATCTTCACGCTCCTCGAAGTTTGGCACAGGTCTTCTATCATCATACAATTTTGCACTGCTATAGTTTTCATAATATAATCGTTTTCCGATAATCAAACCTTCTATAAGTTCTAAGTGTTTTACATCTCGAGCGACAACAAGAATGTTAGTGAATTTGGGATATCTTGTATGTACTATTAACGAATCGACAATTTCGTTAAATAATTTAAGTTTTCCAGATAAGTTTAATTGTCTTTCGTTAATCTCCAGTAGCAAAAGATTCTTGGGGATAAAATGATCAACCAATAAGGATGGGTTACTATTTGCTGTGATAAGTTGTTCAAAAAGCAATGAGATCTTCTCGTACGAGTTTAATCCCGGTTTGCTTAAATCGGAAGACTCTAATAAACTGTCTATACTAGTCCTCATTCGTTTATTTCTTATCTCATTTAACAATTCAGAGCTAAACAAATGTAATAGTATATCTACTACCGATTTCTGAAACCTAGTCAATAAAGTTGGTAGATGGAATACTCCATCTTCATTTTCAATTTCTTTTGGCTTGTCCACATTATTCGAGAGTATTTTTGTATCATATTCCTCTGCTGAATGGTCAATATTATGACTATACAATGACGACGGAGGATCCGCCGATAGCATGTCCATGAGATTCATTGTTTTGGTATTGGTTATAAAGATGAAATCTGTATTTAAAGTTGGGATAGATTTAAAGATTTGCAAGGGAAAAAAAAATAAACTTTCAGAGAGATTAATTTATTTTTGTTGCGCACCCTTTTAGGCACAAAAATATTTCACCACCGAGAGACAATCAAATTTTTAATCCAGCCCCCCTCCCTCTAATTACTATTCGTGTGAGCCAACAATTATCTATAAACTCTAATTGAAATCCTCTAAATATATGTTCTACATAATTTTTCCTAACCGATTTAACGCTTCCCTTTCTTCTTAACGGTCACATTTACCCCAATACCACCCAAACTATCCCATACCACTTGCTCTATCTTTTTCGGAAGCTTTCTTCCGTATAGACACTGGTCCACTAGCCACATTCCAACCAAAAATTCATTCTTGTTTAATGTACCATCCTGTCTAAAATCGACTAAATTCCAAATTTGTTCAAGGGTCTCTTCGGGTAAACGACTTCTCTTCCAGATACGTTTTACAATTGAACTATGTATTAACAGGTTTACATCGGCTTGTACCAAATTGTGATAGTTATCCTGATCGCTACCAACACTGCCTCGTTGGTTAGAAGAGAGTTTTGCAGCAATTTGAGAAATCCCCTCCTCTGTCCCATCAGCATTTTCATTTGTCGAACCATAGTCTACTCCATTCAAGCGAGTAACCACATGATCCATGAATGAACCCTTGTTACTGACCCAGAGACCCTCGTATCTTTTTCTTTCTTGTTCACTAGGGAAGTTTAAGTCACTGTGGTTTTTCCAAGGTTTATTCTCATTAAAAAGCGATTTCTTATCCTTTTTCTTATCTTTTCTCATTGTTGTTCTAAATTGAACAGGTTGATGTACGAGACTTGCGTTTGATGATCTGAACAAATCTCCTTCATCTTCATCGGATTCAACTTCCAGTTCAATCAAATTGACAGACGTATCTATTCCTTTTAGTTTACTTCGTTTTTTAAATATTTTACTCTTCTGCTCCTTTAGTTTCGATAATTTTTGTGTTGCAACATCCGGAAATTGTGGAAATTTGGTTTCTTCTAAGTCTTCGTCTATTGCGATGTCTCCCCTGAAACGTTCCTCCAGAGCAAGGTCGTCATTGCTTTTGGAATATACTTCGTCTGCATTATACAGAGAACTGCTAGATATTACTGATTTCGCGTTCTCTGGTTTCGATAGTGAAGAAAATAGTTGATCATCAATGTATGGTTGGTCAAACTCGTTGGTCATACCAGTTGGTGGCTTGCGTCCAATCTTCGATTTTGTTTCCACCATCGGTGTCTTCCCATTAGAATAAGAATCAGCAATAGAATCTTCATATTCACCAGCATCAGTTGTAACGCCTATAGTGATTCCATGGGGAAGGAAGTCGTCATCGTCCTCTCCATCTCCCATTCTTAGACTAACGCTTTCTCTTCCGATGAAACTTGACCCGAATGATGAATACGACTTGTTTATTGTTGGTTCATAGATGATACTTCTACTGCTTTTATTTGATATTGTTTTCACTGGATCATGTAAATCAGCTATACTCAAATTGTTTGCACTTTCAGACACAGCCTTCATTCGTGATTCAATACGATCTCTCATGTCATTTAATATTGCTTGTCCTTTAGGGCTCTTCTCTAATACTGGAACACTCACTGTCGATACCTTGACTTTGGAGTTGATTGAGTCTTTAAGGTTCTTAATCATTTCATGTGGTGAATAGTCAGACGATATTCGTTTCGAACCTGCGTCGTTCGCAATGGCCTTAGATTCAATCGAGTATTTCACATTCTTGATCATTTCATGAGGGGTCAGTGACTGTCGCCTTAGGTGCCCTATCTTATTGACTTCAGAAAAATAATCCAGCCTTTCGTTTTCAGAACTCGATGCACTCACAGCTCTTGGACTTCGGTTTGGTGTTTTGACCAGAGGAGACACATCTTGCGGTCGTATCAAAGCTTGATGATCGGCACTTGAGACTCTTCTCGTTGATGGGTTGGGAATATTCACTTTGAGTGATGATCTACGTCCTGTTGGTGCCACTGTTTTCAGAAGTCCTGATTTTGCTAGTTTTGGAATGGATTGGACTGAACTGTTTTGAGATCTATACGCTGGTCGATCCAGTTCATTATTTTTCTTTCCAATTGCATTGAATGCCGCAAGTGCAGCTGCACTAGCAGCAGTACTGTTAGCCATGATCTATAATATGCAAGGTGTCTAAGTATATGTGCTTCAACAAGAAATAGATTTTGTTTTGAGTTATTACACTTTGTGAGAGTGTCAAAATTCGTAAAACTACAGTGTGCGAAGTTTGCAAAAATAAAATTTGAACACTTTCTATTTTCTATTTACTCTTCCTAATTACTTTCTTTTACCCTTCGAAGAGTTTACATATCTACCTCTTCCTACTTTAACACCTGAATGTCTAATGGTGTTCAGGTCACTAAATGGAGAAATAAAGTTGTCAGCACTACCTCCTCCGATCCATTCTTGAAGAACCTTTTCATTTTGCCTTCTTTGCCAATCATCATCCTTAACAGCTTGTTGATATTCTTTTTGATCTTCCCTCAATATCAATGGATCTTGTAAAGACTTGTGACGACTTTGTTTATTGTGTTGATAACCAGCATTTCCTTGCTTTTTTTGTTGATTTTTACTCAATGGAGAAGGAAGGGTGAATTTTTGACCTCTCTTAAACCATTGGAAGTTTGCCTTCAAGTGGGGAGTGATGCGGCCAGTAGCATTGTCCACTGAAACGGCACATCTAAGTAAGGTATTACCACCACATTTAGGACAGAAATGCTTTGGCTTTCCGTCCTTATTCATGGGGGTTAAACGGAAACATGCATGACATCTGTACATATAATTACGCACTCTCTTAATCTGCTTTCCAGACATCGCATTTAAAAGATTAAGACCAATTTGCATTGTCACGTTTTGACAAGCAAAATCTCCAGTCGCTAAAGCAACCTTGATGAAAGGTCCTTCTTTCTTGGATTCTTTTATTTCTTCATTGGCATTTTTTAACATTTCTTCTTGTAAGTTTTCAGGAGTTATCCAGTCTCCGTCATCGTCTTCTTCATCATATTCTTCGTTTAATGCAACAGTAGTGTTTTCCTCTTGAATTGGAACAAGAATATCAGATTCTTGCATTTTCACTTCGTCTTGAACATCTTCCTGTTGCTTTTCATTTGAGGGTTCTGGATCGTTTTCTTGCATTGGTTCATTTTCTTGTATTGGTTGATGTTTTTGTTCTTGTTCGTCACTAACTTCCATAGAGTCGTTTGTACTCGTGCCATTTTGTTCTTCCAAAAGCTTCTTCAATTCAGCTTCTCTCTTTTCTCTTTGTCTTTTCCCCCCTCTACGACGAGGTTTCTTCTCATACACGTCTTGAATTGAAATGGAACTTTGAGGAATCGTTTTATTTTCTTGGATCGCTTGAAGTGGTTGAGATGCATCATCGTTTGCAATAAAATCAGCATCTTCACTGGCATTCTTTGATTTGTAAAGTTCTAGTTTCTGACCTGGAAATTTTCTTAATCTCCAATCACCATGATTTAATTCACATTCTAATTCGTAAGCAAGAGCAATGATGTGTAAATCGTTTACAGATAAAACTTGATAATCTCCAGTCAACTTAGCAAAGCTAATAACCTTTTGAATAAACTCTGGTTTGGGGTGTCTGATCTTCAATTTATTGCCCCATAAAACTAACTGTTGTCTAGAATGTTCGTCCTTCAATTCACCGTGAACACCAGGAGTGGTATAAAATTCGGTGGCATATTGTTGTAAGTTTGATGCAGTTTGAGTGATAAGTGGACCAGCATCAAGTACCACACTGTTGATATTCTTCGACTCAGACATGTTCAGCTAATTTTGGCCTGGATAAACGTCTAGATCATCGAGCTCTTCTCATAAAAAACTTTGAAAAAAATTGTATTGTTGCCAAAAAAAAATTTGGAAAAGGTTATATGCACTCCTTTATGTCCCTTGGCTATGTTCCAAATTTGCACTCATATCTCTGGGATATGTTGCGCCTTATAGTTTATTGTTCTAGTTTCATCTCAATAAAATTGCCTTGAGTGATGTATGATAAAATGTTATAACAGTAAGGATAGTTATCGCTGAATTACTGGTGTGGTTTAGATAGTAAAATTACAATTGTGCTTAATTTGTTCAGCTAATTGTTCAAATCTTTCACAT
>LQHL01001766.1:16898-28416 GCA_001655755.1 Hemisphaericaspora haegerdaliae
AATTTTTGATATTGTTGGTTGATTGATTATCGGTTATCAGAAAATACTGGGGTCTTTATAGTTGATAAATCATCAAAAGTGAACATGGGGATCATCATGGCCGTCGAGGAAGATTTATTTTCCACGAAACGTCGTTACTGAGATATTTTTGTTTTGTTTTTTTGTTGAGATCATAATAAATCTCAACGCTTTCTCTACCCCACACAACGAATATAAAACAAAAAATCTGAAGGGACTTTAAATACCATGGTTTTTTATAGAGTTTGATTTCATAATTATATAGTTGATACAAGCAAAAAAAAATATCTAGTATTCAGAGTTCAACACTAATGATCCTACAAATGTTAATACTGATGCTGAAGTCGTTAATGACGATCGTGAAGTCGTTAATACTGAGCGAAATCGATGAAATGGTGAACGAGGTGATCCTGATCCAGAAGGCCGTGATCTTTATCCTGAAGTGGGTGATCCTGAGTCTGAAAGCGGTAATCATAAAGTTGATCCGGGGAGAGGTAATCCAAAACTTCTTGAGGAACCTAATCATGAAGATCTTGGACGACGTACTGCTGATGATCCTGAGTAGCTTAATCCGAGGGGTTCGAAATGCCGTAATGGCCGATCCAAATGCTCCAGTTGGTCCAGAAGAAACTACTGGACTCGGTCCAGGTACGAGTTCATCTTCTCCAATCCCATTGCCACCGGAAGCCATTGTTGTTAGAGGGGAGGAGACTTCTGTTGAAGAAATTCAACTCGAGGAAAACTCTATTATCTCGATTGTAGATGTTGATGCAGTTGGTGAAATAAGAAACCACTTTACATGGATGACGCACATAGGAGATAATAATCCAACAATTATTCACCGAAGGAGAACTCGAACCGTTTAAAGAATTACTGGAAAAAATAGTATCACGCGAAAATAACTACAACCCCAATAATCCAGTCCATGTTGTATAATCTACTAGTCAATACAGTAGAGTTAACTGTTAGGAAAACCTGCTTGTATGGGTGCAAATTACCGGTAGTTCCACGACAATCGCCACCATATTCACAGTGGAAATAAGGGGCTATCTCCGAAATTTTTAATTAACCCCGAATTCCCCAAATTTTATAATAATATGGGGCAGTGGCGGGAAATGTTCCGTATGCTTCCGGAGAACTTAGTGATTGCTATCGCATTCCCATTTATTATAAAAACCTTCTTGATCCCTTGAATTTTTGAAGAATACCAAAAGTGAGTAGGTTTCCAGATGTCACAATTGGTACAAGATAGAATAGTATTGCATTGGTTAGACCAGTCTCGTGCTCAGAGAATTGTCTGGTTATTGGAAGAATTGAAGCTTGAATTTGAATTCAAGTTCTACAAACGTGATTCCAACTTCCGAGCACCCAAGGAACTAGAGGATGTCTATCCACTTGGAAAATCCCCGGTTGTTGAAATCATTAAACCTGATGGTTCCTCGACTAAACTAGCTGAGAGTGGGTATATTTTTCAGTATTTACTAGAACATTATGACCAAGATGGAAAACTAACTCCTTCGGACCCTACCGAATATGAATTGCAGAAGTATTTCTTGCACTATACTGAAGGTACATTGCAACCAATATTGGTTTCAATTTTCGTCAATGATGTTGCAAAAAACAAAGCACCATTTCCTTTAAAATTTCTAATGAGAGGTTTTGCAACGGCTATCAATAACAATTATTACAATATTGAGTTAAAGAAGAACTTTGATTTCCTAGAGGGAATTCTCGAGAGTCAGCACCAAAAGAATAGTGAATACTTCATAGGTAATAGACTCTCCGCCGCCGACCTTATCTTATCTTTCCCAATCCTGATAGAGTTTAGAGGAAGATCCGGTTTAAAAGATTTCTTGGGTAAAGAAACGAAGGAAATTTATCCTAATTTGAATCGGTGGTATCATCATATTCTCAAAGAGAATGGTTGGAAATTGGCTGCAAATAAGGTTGCAAAGTATGAGAATATCCCAGTTGACTCAGAATAAGAGGTATACGTATTTTGAACTTTTACACTGTCTGTTTATTGTATTGCTAGCATCTTTCTAACGTTTGTTTAATAATACTTGAATTCTTGTTCTACTATAGCAATTTAAAATGTAGAGAACATGGATATTTTTTCTATATTTCAAAGGCCGGTTTGTTTGTTCTCTCTAAAATAATCTCTTCCTCAAATTTATCACTTGGGGAACAAGTTCATTAGCCCCTAGAATTCCCTCTAAGTCTTTATCACCATGTCGGAAAACAAACTTATCCTCCATTGGTAAGTCTCTCATAATAAATAAGATGGACCCAGGCCAGGTTTACTAACTTCCCCCTCATTAAGGTTGAACTTCTCAAGAGCAACCAGAATTGCATGGCTTTTAGAAGAACTAGAAGTCCCATATGTATTAAAAGCATACAAGCGTGATTCTCATTTTCGAGCACCAAAAGAATTGGCCTCACTTCATCCATTGGGTAAATCGCCCATACTTGAAGTGCCACAGCTGATGGGATCTTCTTCACAGATAATTGCCGAATCAGGGAACATTACTAGTTATATATTGGAAAGGTATGATTTAAATCATAAACTCACACCAATTGATCCTGAACATAAATTAAAAATGAACTATTTCATTCATTATTCAGAAGGGACTTTGCAACCATTATTAGTTTCGTTGCTTTTACATAAATACGCGAAGACTAAAGCACCTTTTGGAACTAGATTTTTGGTTGGAGTTCTTGTTGATGGGATTAATAATGCGTACTACAAACCCGAGTTGATTAATAATTTCAACTATTTAGAAGACACATTAACTAAACAACAGGAACAAGGAAATAAATATTTTGTGGGAAAGAAATTAAGTGGGGCAGATATCATGTTGTCGTTTCCAATTTGTACCAATTTCTTCTCTGGAAATGGAGTAGCGGATACCTTTACAAGGGAGGAATTAGCTAGATGGCCAAACTTGAAGAATTGGTGTGAAACAATAAACAACGAACCGAAATTAACGCAAGTTACAGAAAAGACAAGGGAATACGAAATAAGAAAATCCGATTAGTATCTTATTCTATCCTTATTTTTATGTACATATAGTATGGTGTCATCAGTATAACTTCTGAAATTAACTTGTACCTTGAATCAAGATAGCTCTTTCCTGGTTAGTAAATGGTGGAGGGAAAGAATTTCCTATTTTGGAAATTTTCGGTTGAACATTTTCTTAGCCACCACCTTCTAACAAAGATAGATTGGCAAAGAAAACCGAGAATTGCCTCAACTGGTAAATTATATGGAGAAGAGAGGAAGGAGGGGTTTAAAACTTTGGTGGGATATATAAGAAGCTCTATACTTCGCTTTTATTTGAAAAATGTATTGTGATTTCAAAGTAAATTATCCTGTTAATTATGACTGCAAATTCAACTGAAACTGATCGCTTTATCTTACACTGGTATGTCGTCCTATGTAACCACTATTGATGAAGAAACATATTTGCTAACAATCTTTTAGGCTAGATGAATCTCGAGCTAATAGAATTGTCTGGATGCTTGACATTCTCGACCTCGACTATGAAGTAAAAGTTTATCTTCGACATCCAGAGACATGGAGAGGCCCGTTGGAACTTTTTCAAGTCCATCCAACTGGAAAGGTGCCCATTCTTGAGGTGATATTTGGGGACGGTAGGCCTCCGATCAAGTTGGCTGAAAGTGGATTTATAGCGCAATTTTTATTACAGAATTATGACCCAACATATATTCTTAATCCTTTAGATCCTAATGAACGATTAGAAGTTGACTACTTTTTGCATTTTTCTGAAGGATCATTTCAAAGTTTGAATATTACCTTATTGGTGAACTCTGTTGCCAAAAAGATTGCACCATTTGGATTTCAATCAGCGACCAAAGTTATAACGAAATTTTTAAATAATGGGTATTATTTTCATGAATGGAGACTACTTATGCAATATTTGGAAGATCGATTGATACAAAATGGAACTGGATATTTTGTTGGAAATAAATTGACTGGTGCTGACATAATATTGAGCTTTCCTGTATACGAGAATCTATTTGATAACTTGGAAGGAATGAAAGAAATTCTTCAAGACAAGAGAGATTTGACCAAACTATATCCAAATCTTGCTAAATGGAGTAAAATGATCAAAAGAGATCCAAATTATAGGAAGATTTGCCAAATAATGGATGAAGAAGTTGAAGATTTGATCTTAAGCAAACCTAAATTTACTTATGTGGGAAAGTGATCGGGGTGTTAAATAAGAATAGAGTGATCAACAATGAAATTAAATAAAAATACATATTGAAGCATAAGAACTTAGAAGCAATTCAAGAAGAAATCCGACGAAAGTTTGGTTAAAGTAGAAATTGTTTAGTAAGTTATTGTTTAAGTTTTTTGCGAAATGCTGCAATAAATTGTTTCAATTTCAGGCAAGGGCCAGTTGAATAAAAAATCCTTCTATAAATATATCTATAAATTATATGTACATGTACATATTTTTGTATGGTTTACATACCTCAGTACTTTCTATTGATATGTGGTACCGAAATAAGGCTCACTTTCACAGTAATTGGGAATGTCCTGTATCGTTGGTGAACGAGAAGGAATTTTTTTTCTTTACACAAGGTTTTAATTTTTTGACGTCCGAGACAGATAACAGATGTGCCCCACCTACAAATATATATCTTAGAGATGTTTAGAACTATCAGAATACCAAGACGAAAACTCTTGTCTAAATTCTGAACGATACAAGCAAAGAGTTTAAAATCAATTTAGAAAGCCTTGTCAAATAGTAGAAGTTGTATGTGTCAATATGCACATAAATGGCGAATCCCTTTCGAAGTAAATGTGACTTTAAGATTATGTTTCTTTCTTTTCCTTGTAGTCATCTTGTAGTCATTGGGTAGCAACATATTAAAAATATGAGTGAAGTATCCTAGATGTAGCGACCTAAGAATAATTAAACGGTGGTCTTCAGAAGTTGCTCTCAATGTAATTATTAAAGGCACTTATCGATTTTCTCCAATTTTCAATTTGCCTTGTGTAATATAAATTCAATTAAGCCAGTTTGAAAATTCTTTGTCTTGGCTCTCCACTGCCTTGTTACTGATATTACACAAAAAAGAAACCAATACTGATCTCGTGAATAGGGAAACCTGAGAGGGTGCGACCGAATGTAAATTAGACGATAGTTATATCAGGATAAACTTCCCTGCGAAAACACAAAACTCATCCACACCTATCATATCAACTTCACACTTCAAGAAACTCTCAACCGAGATTCTTTTTTATCATGTTTTAACAATTTTATATAAATTTCTTGGTCATTTCGATAACAACTTGATCTTTAATTCTTCCCAATTACACAATTAAATGTCCAATTGAAGGGAAAAAAACAATTAATTAGTAAAAGAAATAAAGAAAGAAAAAAGAAATTTGGACCAAAAAAAAAAAAAAATAAAAATCAGAAAAATCAAAAATTGGAAAACCAACAAAATCTCAAAACCAAAAGAAAAAAAAAAAGAAAACTCCCACTTCTTTCATCTCAGATTTTTACAACCAACTCTTTATAGTCACAAGTACCACTGTGCATCCTACGTTCTCAATCAATCAAAGCGCACCACCCCCGCAAATACGATCACAACAACTCAACTACACCGTAAATCACAAATAGCAGAGTTACCCTTTTTTTTGTCGTTAAATTCACAGCTGGAACACTAATAGAACAGATTTGCTTTTTGTTTCTCTTTTTTGTTTTTTTTACTAAACGAGAAGATATAACGACGACGCAACATAATCAAATAATCTAATAATCTTAGTCATCGTCTGCTTTGTTTTCTTCAATTCGATTATTGAAAATCAGAAACATAGTTTATTTCAGAACCCACCAACCCCATATAGTGCATGTCTACACGTCAGCAATACTCAAATAATCCCGCCGCTATAGCAGCCGCCCAAGCTTCACACAATCCATTATCTTCTAGTGCAATCAAATTGAATAACGTAATGAACAACGGCTTATCTACAGGGGGTCACCATCATCACAGCAATGCTGTTGGCACCATGATCCCAACAGGAAATAATATAGTTTCAAATTCCCAATCAAATTCAAACAATTCTTCTGTGGTGGGATTACATTATAAAATCGGTAAGAAAATCGGTGAAGGTTCCTTTGGAGTTATATTTGAAGGTACTAATATAATAAACGGAGTTCCAGTAGGAATCAAATTTGAACCAAGAAAGACCGAAGCTCCACAATTAAGAGATGAGTATAGAACTTATAAACATTTACAGGGTTGTGAAGGAATCCCTAATGCATATTATTTTGGACAAGAAGGGTTACACAATATCTTGGTAATTGATTTATTAGGTCCTTCATTAGAAGATTTATTTGATTGGTGTGGAAGAAGATTTAGTGTTAAAACTGTTGTTCAAGTTGCAATTCAAATGTTGACATTAGTTGAAGAAGTTCATCGCCATGATTTAATTTATCGAGATATCAAGCCTGATAATTTCTTAATTGGTCGTCAAGGAATGCCAGATGAAAATCATGTTCATTTGATTGATTTCGGTATGGCAAAACAATACCGTGATCCAAGGACAAAACAGCATATCCCATATAGAGAAAAGAAATCATTGAGTGGTACTGCTCGTTATATGTCGATAAATACCCATTTAGGAAGGGAACAATCTAGAAGAGATGATTTGGAAGCATTAGGTCATGTATTCTTTTATTTCTTAAGAGGACAATTACCATGGCAAGGGTTAAAAGCACCAACAAATAAACAAAAATATGAAAAAATTGGAGATAAAAAGAGGACTACTCCTGCAATCACACTTTGTGAAGGATTACCAACACAGTTTGCTGAGTATTTAGATTCAGTTAGATCATTACCAT
This sequence comes from Hemisphaericaspora haegerdaliae, assembly GCA_001655755.1. Taxonomy (NCBI): domain Eukaryota; kingdom Fungi; phylum Ascomycota; class Pichiomycetes; order Serinales; family Debaryomycetaceae; genus Hemisphaericaspora; species Hemisphaericaspora haegerdaliae. The sequence continues at coordinate 23,801 of LQHL01001766.1, forward strand.
TTGATGCCGAACCAGATTATGAAGAATATAGAATGTTGTTCTTATCTATTTTGGATGACTTGGGACAAGCATGTGACGGTGATTATGATTGGATGCATCTTAATGGAGGAAGAGGATGGGATGCTAGCATCAACAAGAAACCCAATTTGCATGGTTATGGTCATCCAAACCCACCAAACGAACGTGAAAGAAGACATCGTGATCAAAGAAGGAGCAGACAAGCTCAGCAACAATTACAACAACAACAATTACAACAACAGGCACAACAGGCACAAGTACAACAACAACAACAACAACAATTATCAGCCGCACAATTGCATCAACAGAAATTACAACATTTGGTTAACAGACCTTTACCTCCAATCAAACAAGAGACTCAATCGGGAGCACAAAACGATTTAATGAACCATATGTCCAATCAAGTTAAGTATGAAGCTTACAACACGACCAATAATGCACAAAATCAATATCACCAACAACAGATGATGGACGATTCCGAACCTAAGAAGGGATTCTGGGCCAAATTATGTTGTCAATAGAGGGTTTTCGAAAATGGAGAAAAGAAAAAAATACAGATTTTAGGTGCATTTAAGTTATATTTTTATTTCAATTTTATCATTTGCTTATAGTTTTTTAATTTAGTCATTTATGCTTCATTTTTTATAAAAGACTGTTTCGTTTGTTATCTAATATACACTTTCATTTTAGGTTCTCAGTTTACAACGACTAAGGGATATCTCTAGGTGAACTTCAGATTTTTGAAAACCACTGGAAAGCTACACATTTCCAATGAGTAATACATTAAATGGAATTACATGAAGTTACGCCAGATAGTCAATGGACATTGTATGAACTCTAACCATATTTCAGTCATATAAAGTATGTAATATTTTGTTATTAGACAAGAGTAATTTGGTGATAATGTCTCAGCCGTTAAGTGTTTGAGATTTGCACGATGTATTATAAGGAACGGACCCGCCAAGTAAAAATCTTTCTAAATTTAAAAACCGCTACTTAGCGGTTGTGAGGATTTCTTGAGTAATAATATTTTCTTCACAAACCCCGCTCAAACAACATAAACAATAGATAAATCAGGTTTTTGTTTGCCGATCAATCCAGGGGGCACAGTTCTCATAGCCTAGATATGGAATCAGATGGGTCTAAAACAGTGAAAGAAGGGCTTCGAGCGAATATACACTGACAATTAGAGCTTAAAAGAAGATCTAAGAAATAAAGTTATCTAAAAAAAAGCGAACGGATATCCAAGCCACGGAGATGTACAAGATTCGGAAAAAGCGGCTTTGTGGAACCTCAAACAGATCCCGCTCTTCCATATAAAGGGTCCGAGATTTCTCTCCACTTGAAACTTTTTCGCCACAATTTTTAATAATTAACTGCAACAAATATGACAATCTCTCACAAGGAATCCATCGCTGCTAATATTGCACAATTCAATGAAGACTTTGCTAAGGTGTACGAACAATTAGACTCTCAGAAGGTTTTATCTCTTTTGTTCACGAAACACGTTCTTGAATATGATTTTGCTAACCCAACAGCACGTAAATCACCAGAAGAAACTAAGATCCCAATTGGAAATCCAAAATTGATGACAAATGGATTAACCATTGAAAACACCTTACCTGATCCAAGCACCTATTTATCAGAATTTCCACAGACAATTTTCAAACCAGGAATGAAGATGTTGGATTTTGCATGTGGTACAGGGTTGGTCACACAATTATTTGCTCCATATTTAACTGGAGACAAGGAGTCCGAATTGATTGGTATGGACATCAATCCAGTCTTTCTTAATTACTTTAATAAGAGAGCAGATGCATTAAAAACCGATAAATTGAGTTTCAAATCGTATCAATATGACATTATCGATGAAGAAGTTCAAGATGAATTAAAGCAATTCGAAGGAAGATTTGATGCAATCATCTGTACCATTTCATACCATCATATTGATAATTATGAGTTAGTTACGAAAAGATTAGCTACTTTCTTAAGACCAGGAGGTTGGTTATTCATCATAGATTTCTATAATGAAGACGTTGAAAGGCCAAATGCAAACCCAGAAAACCCATCTGTTGCTCATATGGGTGGCTTGAAAATTGATGCTTTGAACCATACATTAGGTGATATTGCCGGTTTGACTAATGTCAGTAGCGCATGTGAATTTAGAACCAATTTATGGCAAATTCTGGATTTCATTAAACATCATTTAAATGAAGAGGCAAACAGAAAGTTAGAGGCTGGTGAATTGGAGACTAAGGAAATATCAGGCGGCAAAACGGGACACTTGTGTGAGTGCAGTATTATATATGCTGTAGGTCAACGAAAGTAAACTTTGAGGAAGTTTATAAGTTGTGTATGAAATACTAATAGAGGTACAAGAACAACATTTGAATTTGACTACATATTTGCTAATTCGGCTCTTCATTATCTCTTCTGTTTTATTAATTAGAAACCGAAAGAAAAGGGAAACAGGATATCAAACGGGGAAAAGAGGTTGGAGGAGTTCTGTTGCAAAGTCTATATTTCTATTGTCGTAACTTTTTTTTGAGTTTGCGTTATTCCTTCGACATTCTTTAAATTGTATGCCATAATTTCGATTCTAATTTTCATCTTGTCTTCAAAGTTACTCGTGAACCGTATCTATATCCTGAACATGATGAATTGTTGTGGTTATGCTTCCCCGCGTAATTACGATGCCTTTGGGTAGCCATTGAAAAAAAAACGATTTGAAAGGATTCTCTTCAATGCATCTGTAGCTACCAGTAAGGGTCAATTTGAGTGAGTTAATACCAGTGTTATAATGACGTCTCATCAAGAAGCAATTGCAGCAAACCTTAAGATGTTCAATGAAGGGTTTGCCAAGAAATATGATCATTATGATTCGCAGAAGATCTTTTCAATTTTGTTTGCCAAATTCCTTTTAGAGTATGATTTCAGTAATCCAACTAAACGTAAGACATTGAAGGAGAGTGAATTGGTAATTGGCGACCCATATTCTGAATCAAATGGTTTATCGGCACAAAAGGATTTACCAGATCCAAAGACTTACCTATCTCAATACCCAGATAGCATTGTCAGACCAGGAATTAAAATGTTAGATTTTGCATGTGGTACAGGATCAATTACTGAAATGTTCGTTCCCTATTTGTCAAGTGATCAGTGTGAACTCAAGAGTGAATTGATTGGAATGGACATTAATCCAGCTTTTCTTAAACATTTTAACAATAAGGCTCAATTATACAACTCACCACAATTGGAATTCAAATCGTATCAGTATGATATTATAGATGATTCTGTCCAAGATGAATTGAAGGAAAAATTTGAAGATCGATTTGACTTGATTATTTGCACGATGTCATATCATCATATTGACAATTATGAATTGGTCACCAAAAAAATTAGCAACCTTCTTAAAACCACAAGGTTGGTTATTTATCATTGATATTTACAACGAAGATGTTGAATCTCCAACCCCAAACCTTGAATGTGCCGCTGTCAGGCATATGAGTGGGTTAAAGCTTGAAAAATTGAATAATACCTTGGGAAATATTGCTGGATTAGAAAATGTGACAAGCGCCAGGGAATTCAGAACATACATTTGGCAAGAGGACGTCTTTATCAAATATCATATGCCGGAGGAGACTAATAAGAAATTTCAAGTAGGAAAATTGGAAAGCAAGGATATAGGTAACGGTGAAACAGGCTACCTATGTGAGTGTAGTATTGTGTATGCGGTCGGTCAAAAGAGAAAGTGAATTCATTGGTATTTAACTTCCCACCAAAATACAACGCTCTAAGATAGTATCTCCAAAAACAGTTCTTTAATTGAGAGTTAAATATGCGAAAATTAGAACATTCATGATTAACACTACACAACAATCGTTTTTATTCTATGCTAGTGAGAACTTATTCGTATATTATAACGTTGAAGCTTTTATTTTTGAATCGATTAAACGAACCCCTACTCAATCGAAAAACTTGCATCAGTGTAAAGCGCTCCGACTAATTTTCATTACTCTAATCAGTACCGCCAAACCAATCGCCATATTCGAGCAAACTTTCTCCTTGATAGTTGGTTTCAATGGTTGTACGTTTACCGAGAGGTGCTTCTTCATAAAATTCACACATCTCAGCAATATCCTTTGCCAAAGGCATATCTTCAAAGTTTATTTCAATTCTTTTAATATCATGAGACCATTTTATCAAATTAAATCTCGATCCTCGACAGTCGTGGAAACATAAATCATTCAAAGAATCAGGAAATTCTAGCTTACGACCAATATTTTTTGATAAAACTTCTGAGTTGCAAGAAACCCAAACCAAAAGCCTTAGATGTTTGAACATTTTAAAATCGCCGACAATGGCAACAAGTGGAGCATCAAGAAAAAGATAAGTAAGTTCAGATGGTAAAAGGGAAAGATCAAGATGGGAAATTTTGCATTGGAGTGAAAATCTTGTTAATTTCTTGTAGTTGTAAAGTCTCATATAATCTAATGATGTAGTATCTATCGGGACAGTAACACTTAGACTTTCAAGTCTCGGGAAAGTTTTGAGAGGTTTTTTAAAAGCTTGTGAGTTGTCTGCATATATATGCAATT
>LQHL01001763.1:7099-18539 GCA_001655755.1 Hemisphaericaspora haegerdaliae
AGAAAAATCATGTTCAGGAATATGAAATGAAGAAAAGTAATATCGTTGATGGGAAATTCCAAAACGAAGTAGGTGATTTACAGTCTGAAAAGAAGAATTATTCACTAAAATCCGACCTTAAGAGAAAAATAACCTCAGACCAAGCAAAAACTCGATTTTCCACTACTTCGAGTGATAAAAACATTGTGCACATCCAAACCACGGAAATCACTCTCCCAAGCAAAACAACTCAACAACCAACCATCAAGAATACAGCCGAAGCTAATAGTATACCTAAACGTGATGAACAGAAGGATGTCCCTAACAACATCAAAGCCCACGGACTGAGATCGAATAATCAAATGATGAAGGTCAAAAGCCATAATCCCAATGAAAGATTCGGAGACGAGTTGAGTTCGGTTGGTATTGATCCTATTAACGATAGATCCAATCTGGTTAATTTTGCAAGTTCGCATACGTACGTAGGAGAAGAAAAGGGTGACAAGGATGAGGTAAAGCAGAGAAGTGTCATTGTCGACCAAACTTCTCCAAATGATAAATTAAAACAACTGTCTGATATAGCGGAAGCCGATCTAGAAGAGCTGAATAAAATACAGAATTCAATAGAACACGCGCCAAGATACGCACAAATAAACGAAAAGATTATCCTGCTTGTTGATGGGCAAGGTACGAATGTCAGAACCTGGAAGCAGAAAGTAAAGGAATCATCACGGAAAGAATCAAGTAATAGTTACGAGGACGGGAAAACACAAGTAGACGAAGTATTGCAAAATTGGGATGGACATTGGCTGCAAAGTACATTGCAAAATACGAAAGAATGGAAAATACACTCAAGCAAGGTTACAACCAGTCGTAATCAAGAAACAGATCCTGAAGTGAAAACGAGCGAGCGATCCACTGAATACAAGTTAGAAAGCCATACAGCAACAGAACTTAAACAGGACCCTCAGAAGAACGACACAAAAGTGAAAAGTTCAACTTACTCGTTGGCTCCACAAGTTACTGTTCAAAATACGAAAAAGATTAATTCTGAAGACGGCAAAACCTCATTTCTGGCATTCTTAACCAATACATTAATGGAAAGTAGCAAACCCAATTCAGGATCGAAGATAGAAGAAGTAGAACACGTGAGTGGCAAAGCAAACGAGAGTGAATCTGATAATCTGATGTACAATGATTATGGTCGTGAAATTGAAAGCGTACAGCCTGAAGTACCACACGAGAGTTCGCAGCCAAACGAAAGTGAATCTGATGGAATACGTTTTGAAGATTATATTCAGGAAATTGAAACCAGACAACTTACCCCAGAGAAGGATGATTCAGACGCTAGCAGTTATTCGGATTATCTACATTATTTAGCTGATACCCAACAAGATACTTCCAAGGGTGACAAGAAAAAGGAGACAAATAAGAAACACGATATTAGTCAGAAGCTTGTGGCTTCGCAGGAACCTGACAAAAGCAAATATCCCGATCCTCGAAGAGATGTTAAGGACAATAGAGGGCAACTCAATAACGAAACGAAAACCGAACCAGGAAATGAGGAACAGAGGCATGTTGCAGATGTCATCCAAAATGATGATAGCGACGATGACAATGATTATTCTGATTATCTTGGGGACATAGAGGATTTTACTATCGATATGAAGAAGAAACATAGAGAATCCGACGATCTGCTCATATTACAAATGAAAGGCCATGAGCCTTCTCGAAGCAATACTGAGACTAGCTATACAAATTATCCTCGTAATAATGAGGACCTTGAGACACCTTCCGAAGTAACTCATACTTTTAGCAGAGTGCACCATGCTATGTTAAAAGAAAGATCAATCCATCGAAATAGTCAAGATTACGATGTGAAAACGACACAAACTGTGAACATTATACCAAAAGAGAATGTTAAGATTGGAGCTAATGATGTATCAGCTTATGACGAGAAAGTTCAACGGAAGAAAGGAAGAGATAAATTTGTTGTGCTTCATGGACCTTCAGAGAACAAAACCAAAGATACCTCGACCAAACGATTTGCAATATCTGATAATGAGAACACCAAGAATCTTAACGAGAAGCGTCTCGATAAAAAAATCATTCCCAATAACTTCCTTGGAACCAAAATATCGCATGAAAGTTCCCCACTGAAGGATAAGATGATGAATATCAACGTTATTTCAACTACTACTGATGAAAAACTTGAAAGAAAACTCGATAACCAAAGTAGACACAGCTCCAAACTGTTCAAACCGATTGACCTCCCACCCATACCAGGAACCAATGAGCCAGTTACGTCTCCTTTGGCCATGTGCACTTCTCCTGGAATGGAAGAAGACTTTCACACGAAAGATTCAATCGATATTGACCAATCGATCCACTTAAGTCATCAACATTCGAGAAGAGGATCTGAATATAACATAAACCCGCTTGAAAATTCGGTAGTATCCACTCATTCAGGAGATGTGCTATCTTCGGCGCATACAATGGAATGGGAGCCAAAGTTATTATCTGAATTTGTTGAAAAAATGCAAATGTTGGAGATAAGTGCCCAAGAGGTAAATGATTTGGCCAGTTCTGAATATGATCTTTATAACGACATAGAAGGCGACTTGACCAGATTCATAGCCGAAATGCCAGAGGCAGAAGAAAACATGACAATAAAAGAATGGGTCGAATATTGCGCACAAAATTGTTATGAAATTGTGTATCAATCATGTTCTGAATATAATGAATTCTTAAAGGAAGAATATGAACGCGCAATCGCTACTTTAGAAGCGCTTCCAACAGATGATTAGTTGGTACTGATACTTACGGTTGTATGTATGTTTATTGAAAGTTATATTGTATAGAAGATAATAGATTCAATTTCGGATTCATTACTTTTAATATTATGTCCGATTCCAGAACGGCGGAAAATAATCATCTCTGGTTTGTCCAGACAAAAAAGCAAGAATGCCCACATTTCTTATCAGACACTTTTTTCTTACTTGATCAAAAAACTTCAATTACATCATTTCTATTTCTTAACCAACTAGGATTGACATTAAGTTCGTCCAAACAGCCATTTGCATCAGTGAGTCCAAAAGGGTAATTCATTAAAACTTTCACCTCCTCCTCCTCCTATAAGCCGAAGCCATCTCCATTCAAGGTGAAGAGCACGAACAACGGAAGAAAATGTCATTTTGGCCATTCACGAATTCGTTGAATAGCAACAATGCATTACATAAATTTCTTGAGTCTATTAAAGATTACAACGCGGTTTCAGTGGATGATTTCTTGCTAGATCCATTATTACAACAGGAATTGGTAAATGAACTCAACAACTTAAAGGGCACTTATAACGCAAAGAGTAGAAGTGGTTTCCAATTTCTGCAACCTAACCAACTAGAGACTGTTCTGGGTGTATCACAGGTTACTACAGTATCTGATTCGCTATCTGTTACATCTTCTAACAATGATACCGGAAACTTCTCCTCAAAGGACACTAGGGAGACAAAGCTAATTGAGTTATTAATCCAGCCGCATATCTTGAACGGCTTAATTGAATACTTGTTGAAGAGTGTAGAATTTTTTTATGGACAAAGTGTCAAAGAAGAGGCAAACTTACAAGCCCTTTTAGAGAATGAACAACTACCCGATGAAGAGTTGGACCTAGACGAAGATGAAATAAAAAGTCTAAAGAAAGAAGAAGACGATGAGGAAGATGAAACCAAAGAAGAAAAATTTCGCCGTTGTGTACAAGCTGCATCTGATATTTTATCTGTTGACTTATGGATTATTCTGAATCGAATCATTGAAACTCCAACGATAATTACTAAGTTATGGCAGATCCTCTCTATGGAACATTTATATGAAAGTTCACCAGCGGTCACATATTTGATACATGTTTTAGATCAATTAATGGATGCGAATAGCATAGAACTTTTAAATTTCATTCGAAGACAAGACGATTTGGTTGATATATTTTTGAGCAAGATAGAGGTACCAATATTAATGGACTTTTTTTTCAGAATCATTCAAACAGACAAACCCGAGTCACCAACTGGGATTTTAGAAACGATATCGCAACAGGAAATTATCTCCAAATTAATAGACATTTTGAAGCCTGAACCATCTCAGTTTGATCAAGACCATGGTATTCCAAACCATGAGAAGTTTTTTAAACAAACAGCAGCGACTGATTTTTTGAAGGCTTTGGTAACCATATCATCGAATGCAGCTTTGGCTGTAGTGTTAGAAACAAATATTGGCCCTAATCAATTGACTCGAGAATTAGTTTCTCCAAAGGTGATTAACACAATGATAAATGAGATTATCCTTGTCAAAGTAAAGGATAAGGATGGTAAGACTCAAACCAATAAACATGGCATTAATAACTGTGTAAGTATTATTATAGAGCTTATTAGGAAGAATAATTCCGACTATGATCTTAATTGTGGTTCATACAGTTCGTTACTTCAAAATGGTGAAGGTGGGCCAGGTGAAATTAACTCGTACGTGATGTTTCAATGGTTAAAGGATTTTGATCAGAACCCGCCTGGACCAAGAGATCCTATCTATCTTGGAGATATGTTGTACATCTTCTCAGAGAATTTAGAAAAGTTCGAGGAGTTAATCACCTTAGACCCAATCCCACCAGGAAACATGAACTCGACTATTTTAGGGTTTACTAGATTCAAAATATCAGAATTAATCGCGGAGTTGTTACATTGTTCCAACATGATCCTTCTCAACTCTAAGAGAATCAGGAAGATTATTCATATCAGAGATCACATCAGATTGCAACAGAATAGAAGATTGAAGAAGGCTCTTAATGATACCATGGCTTTCCCTGATTCGCCTGACGTTTCTGATGTCACTTCGGGTCTTGACGATGTATCTTTGGACGATATTCATTTTGATCAGCAGCAGACAAACGAAGCAAATATGAATGACTATAAGATTTTATTGGAAAATTTAGAGAATTCAGAGGATTCAGAAGACGAAGAGCCTTCAATATCTCCCGAGAATCCTTTTGTTTGCACTGAAAGAGATGTACATATTAGACTGAACCCATGCTGTGGTGATTTCTTCAAAATTAAATTGATTGATCTGAAAACCTTATATGATATCGTGAATATGTTTACTAAATACCCTTGGAACAATTTCTTTCATAATGTTGTTTTTGACTTGATCCAACAAATATTCAACGGGAAGCTAAATTCGTACAATTCATTCTTAATTGTCGAGTTATTCAAAAAGGACAGATGTTGTTTAACAGATATGATTGTTAAGGCATACAAAGAGGAAAAGACACCAAGACCTGGTTATATGGGTCATTTAATTTTAGTCAGTGAAGAGATTGTTAAATTTTCATCCCTTTATAAGCCAGACTTGATTTCGCCTGTTATAGTACAGGCAGTCCAATCTAAAGATTGGAATTGGTTTATCAACGAGATATTGTTGAAAACCAGAGAAATTTACAATATAATCTTAGGAGCTGAACCAGAGGAAGATGATGAAGATGAAGAAGGCGAAGCGACCAATGAGTATGGATTTGATTCTTCAACAGTTGGATATTTGGATATGGATGAGCCCAAGAAAGAGACCATCATATTGGGCGACTCTTCCAATCATGCTGATTTTGTTAAAGAGGCAAATACTGATAATGGATCCACGGAAGATCTTGATCGTGACGAGAGTATGTCGCCAAGTAAAGACATTGACATGGAAGTTGAAACTGAACAAGACAAGAAAGAACTATATGCTCTTGTAAATGAAGGGAAATTTTCAGATGAAGAGGAAGAAGACGAAAACAACAAGCTAAGGAGAGTACGGAAGCACAATGAGTAAAGAACTTACTTGATGATGTATAACTTTGCAACTATTTATATTAAAAGAACTGTATCAAATGAAATATATATATTCTTCTACTACAATTACTTCTTTCGACTATAAACTACCTTACCATTTGGTAATTCAATCTTGTCACCTCTCTTTGCCTTTTTCCTTTGTTTCTTTTTTTCTGCTTGTTCAATAGCTTGTTCTTCGACTTTCTTCTTGTTGATAAATTCAACAGAAGTGTCAATCTGCTTTGAAATCAACTTCCCAATAGTAGCGTTATAAAGATACACTGGACCTTTGAAGAACATAGATTCTTTAAAACCTGGTGATAAGTTGATGTCATTTTCATCCAATTCAACTAGTGTGTCCTTATCTTCTGTGTTTACAAACCAAACAGTACTATCCTGTTTAACAACAAATGATTTCCCGTTCATTTCGTTTACAACTCTACGGTCAGATCCATCACTTGGAGGGAATGGAGACCCACCCCAAGCCTGATTCTTGATATCGGCTTTCAAATCCACCAATCTCTTATAATCTTGCTTTCTGTTGATTCTAAGTCCAACGAAGTGGAAAATACCGACAATCAAATAGATAATGAATAATGTAGAAATCAAACCCGGACGGAATTTGGAATAATAATAACCAGTTCCCTTCCATTTGGGGAAACCTTTATCATAAAAATAATCATATCTTCTTTTCAATGATTTGTCTCTTAAAATATTTCCCACCAAAGATAATCTTTGAAATCTTTCGTTAGCCTTCTTTCTCTGAGACTTAGGTTTTGAGTTGAATTTATCAGGATGTAATCTACGGGAAAGCTTTCTATATGCCTTGGTGATTTCTTGATTCGTTGATTTAGGACCCTTTTCCAAACCTAACCATGAATAAAATGTCACGCCGCTTCCCAAATCTTCATGTACCTTGTCATTCAAATTAAAGATTTCATAGTCTTCTTTACTCCAATTGGAAGCAGCAACCAAAGAAACAAAGAAAAATACCAAGAAGTTTATTGTCAGTACTTTCATCGTTTGATTTTCTAAACCTTTTGACGTGTTGTTTTTCGGCAGTTACTAAAATTGGAAATTTTTCTGTTGATCCCCTTCAGCATAAAGAAATCTTGGAACCATTGGAAACTAAATGACTTTTAAATCATACATATAGACTTAGAGGTTTATACAACAAATTACAAGGCAATGACAAATTTATATCCACTTCCAACTAACCAAAGAATTGTTTTCTTTTATAATTCAATTGCAGCCACTTTGTGGTTCTGTTGCCTAGGTAGATTCATCATATTGCTTCCTCTAGTGGGGAGGAAGTTTCTTCCCGGAGGAATTGCCGATTTCTTCCACATCGTGGCACTTATTCCTTTATTTGGATTTTTACTTTTGAAATCTACATTATATACTTCAGTTAGACTTTCTGACTTGTGGCCACTATCGAATGGATTGAAAATGGCCTGGATTTGTTATGGGGTAATTTTCCCACACCCAAAAATTGCAAAACATACGTCATACTCCTTGCTCATTCTGGCTTGGTGTATTCAATATTTGATTCACTATTGTTACCATTCCTTTAGGATAAAAACCAAAAGCTCACCTTGGCTCTTATTTTGGTTGCAATATCATAATTTTTATATTTCCTATCCATTGGGTATGATCGCGGAAATGATACTCATTTTCTTAAGTTTAAAATTTGTGGATGACAACCTGATTTATGAATATATACTAAAGGTTGTCTTATTGTGTTACATCCCTATTGCCTATATCAGTTGGGGTCATTTAATTAAGAGAAAGAATGTCAAATATACTCAAGTTATGGTGAAGAGGATGGAAAGTGCTACTCAAAGCAACCGACGTGCAGATTCTGGAATTGCTTCTGCCGTTGCAAACGAGAGTTCTGAGATTGAATTGAGAGAACTTAAATAAAGTTTGGATTTATATGTCATTTATGTATAGTATAGAATTATCAACAGTTTACGAATACTTGATGCGTGTAATTTGTGTACTGGATCCCAATATGTAAGATGTGAATTGTAGGCGATTTATTAGTGCTCTAATTTACACTGATGAATAATTTGAAAAATAAAATTAAAAATTCTGAAAAATCTGTATACTCTTACTATCAACTTGAGATATAACCAAATTATAGTGGAAATGATAACGAAATACTTCCAAAAGGTTCTGATCAAATTCAACCCATTTCTCTTCAGTGGTGCTAATGCCAGGGTTTTCCTTTCTCGTGTTCCAAGTTCTGCTAAGTTAGAGTGTAAAGTTTTACCACAAGGTTCTAAAGAAAAGGAAGAAATAACTGTTACTTTTAGAGACAAGCATGTTATGACTGCTGATCCAGCAACTATGAATGATGAGGCTTTGGGAGCATTTTTCGATAGGCATTCCAGAAAATTGGCAATTCAAGAATCCATTCAAGCTTAGGTTGTCGAGGTCCAACTTTTCCAATACATGTATATAGAAATAAGATTTAATATATTAAGATTGATTTTTTACAAACGTTTGAAACCAACCAGGTATCAAAAGATTGAATATCCTATCAGACTCCTTTTTATCTATGATTTTACTAAGGTTCAAGTGAGAATCCATGAGTTCTTCCTCCCTATCAAACGATAGTTTAAATACTTGAGGTTCATCATGGTCTTCAATACTCTTTTCATGATCAGCTATCCAAGAAATGACAATTTTGTACCAACGAAAGATCTTTTTGGTATTTATCAAGCATCCATGTTTTAAAAATATGGGATCCTTGTTGATCAAATTAGCGATGTCACTTGTTTTGTAGACCTTGAGAGAGGCTAATTTGAAATCCAATGTTCGAAAACCTAATATAAGATGTTGGCAATTGATGAATCTATTCTGACAGTAGGTAGAGAGTAACTTCTTGTTTAACCTGTTTATAGTCTTAATACGATCATCAAGTTGCTTTGGATGTGTCTTAAGTTCAACATAATTGGCACTGCTAGCTTCATCTACTATAGCACAATCAACTTCTGCACAGTATAGCAACGGTATGTCATTTACCGAATGTTTTGCAACTGTATAGAATCTATTATCAGGCTCATCATCATCACAGAGAACTCTTTCGAATTTCATTCCAGAATATTGTAGCAATCGTTCAATCTTTGTTGGTGGAGTAGCTATATCCTTTTTCTCTTCTGGCTCCCAATCATATGAAAAGAATATGAGACCCTTCCAAAATATCACATTAAACTGGACAGGCTGTTTTTTGATGGGCACGTTCATTAAAACCTGTAAATGTCTCCGCAAACTAAGTATCTTAAATTCATTAAGTGTATATCCTTTCCGAGTAACTAAAAATTCAACTGACTTGTATAAATCAGACATCAGGTAAATGTCAGGTAAATCAGGATGTTTGTAATCTTCATGACCATCCACCAAACAAGAACCTATAATCTTGTGATGATCTTCATCTTGAATCTTTTGCTTTTGCTTTTGCTTCCTCTTTTTAGAGGCATTGCCAATCGGAACAGAAACGACTTTAAGACCCGCTGTACTTTCGAAGCTAAGTTCGTTCGTCTTCAATTTGGAATAAAAGGCGATTTCTTCTGGAGGTTTCGAGAAAATGTCATCCTTCGTAATATTGCCAATTAATGTATTATATACCAAACTGTCTTCATGATCATCGTCATCGGTTGGTGGCTCATCCAAATACGCGAGATAATCGGGGTTTAGTTTCTCGAATATGGAAAGTTTTATTTTGTCAATCATACCATACTATCTGTCGAAAGTAAAAACTTGCTTATATAAGATAATCCATGAGTCGCCCAAAAAAAAAGTGAAACTTTGATTCCTTATTGAAAGAATTGTTGCAAATCTCTTAAATTGTAAACGCTCAAGAGTACACACAACAAAAATAGATGATTAATGTACTTAGACGATATTTCATTCGGATAAAGTGTTCGGTGGATTTGGTCCTCGTCTACTCCCAAGAGAGATAACACATGTAACGTCAGAGAAACGTAATATTCCACTAGTTGCCAACTGGTTATTCATGAAATGAATTATCTACAAAGTGTCATCTACAGAAATACACTACATGAGCAATCAGATGTCCTTCAAAGGAAGGACAATGGATTGAAACAACTTTATCTCATTTTGCATGCACTAATTCCTCTCCAACTAACCTTTCTTTTGTGGGTATACACTGGGAACAAATTGCTCACTAGCAATTGATTCAGATAATATTTTCTAATGATCGATTTAATCAAAACTAGAAGTAGTTATCTGTTTGTTGTCGACTCATTCAGAGTTAGGGGTTTACCAGCATCTACTGAGGAAATTTCGGATCCAGATTAAATCGAAAAACAATAACAGCTGATCACACGAGTTGGATTTTTCATCATGAAATCCACATTCAAGTAAGATGTACAGACGTGTAATCACATACAGATATACATATATATATAATTATGAATAAATAAATATAAACAAAATAAGAGAATTACTAACAAATAAAAAAAATAACTTAATCATCAGTAAATAATGGTCTGGACAACCTCATGCTCTTCTTGATTCTTTTTTGAATAAATATCATCTCCCCCAACTCCAAAGCGTCACGTATGAATCTGTCGATCACTCCAATTAACGCAGCTGTTAAGAATCAATTTAATCGAAAGATAATTGCTTTTTGATCTCAGCAATTGCTTTACCTGGATTCAAACCCTTTGGACAGGTTCTTGTACAGTTCATAATAGTGTGACATCTATATAATGACATGGAGTTTTGTAACATAGCCTTTCTAGCCTTGGAAGCTTCATCTCTAGAATCAATCAACCATCTGTATGCTTGCATTAAAACAGCTGGACCCAAGTATTGTTGTTGATTCCACCAGTAGGATGGACAAGAAGTAGAACAACAAGCACATAAGATACATTCATACAAACCATCTAACTTAGCTCTGTCTTCAATACTTTGTATGTTTTCTCTACCGTCAGCTGGTGGAGTATCTCTTTGTAAATATGGTTGAATGGACTTATATTGCTTGTAAAAGTGGGTTAAATCTGGAACTAAATCTCTGACAACAAACATGTGTGGTAATGGGTAGACCTTCAAGTCCTTGGAAGTATCAGTATCTATACGGCATAAACAAGCCAAGGTGTTTCTACCACCAATGTTCATGGCACATGAACCACAAATACCTTCACGACAAGATCTTCTTAAAGTTAAAGTGGCATCGTCTTCGTTCTTAATCTTCAAAAGAGCATCCAAAACCATAGGACCACACTTGTTTAAATCAACTTCGTAAGTTTGCATTTTTGGTTGAACATCTGGAGTGTCTGGATTCCATCTGTAAATTTGGAATTTCTTTATTCTTGGAGCTTGTTCTTCAGCAGCAGAAGCTAAAGTTCTTAAACCAACTTTCAATTGATTCTTTTGACGCAAGACAGATCTGAACATTACTGATATATGGGGGGAAAGGTTGATTGAATGAAGAAAAGAAAGAGTTGAATTTCAATTCAAGGTTTTTTTTTTTCGTTGGTTGTTTGTATGATCATAATATTAAAGAGAAATTTAGGCGGAAATTCTCCGGGTCAGTGGGGAGGGAAGGGAGACTTTACAAATTACTCAAAGTCTATTGGCTATTGTAT
>LQHL01001763.1:22676-36895 GCA_001655755.1 Hemisphaericaspora haegerdaliae
TTCTAAAGCCAGCCAAGAGAAGCTGACATAAATTAATCATACAGATCTAATGATCTCTGGTTCACATACTTATTCTTTGTGGAGGTTTTGGCTCACATTGTTATGATGCATTTTTTTCCTCTAAAAAGTGTTCTGTTTGTTATATTTCTGTATGTATAGTTATGTATAAGGAATTTAATAAATAGGGTATATTAAATAAAACAACTCCAAGATTGGAGACTTTATCTACAACGTGGAACAATATTTGAGCAAATAGGTTGGTTCTAGACCCACAAAACATCAAGACAATAACCTTTGTATTTCAATTAACAATTGCCAATGTTCATACTCCCCCAAAATGGATATTGTCCACTTGAGAGCTTTTCAATCAACCATCATATGTGTACCCGTCTTAATAACTAAGCTTCGTTCTTAAATTCACTTTTAAAACAATATGCCGCACATTTTGGTAGGAAACAAGACGCCCGAGAGAGTATCTCGGGTCTTGTGGCCTATGCGACAATAAGCCCAAGTAAGAGTTTGCCACTGCTTAGCTAGCATTTTCCTTTTTCAAGCCACTATGGTAAATGACAAAGCCCTCAAAAACTTGATTAGATGGAGAAATTATACAGATGAAGGTTAAGCCGACGTATGCGGATTAAAGTAGTACTCCAGGAAATAATGAGGCTTACATACTTGTGAGTTTGTGATATGGGTTCACCTTCCCAGGATCGTCTTAGGTTTTCTATTGTTGAACTTGATTAACTCGGAACAATAATGCAACAGACAAGAATATTTTTTTTCGTATAATAATAGTCCTCCCTCCGCAATAATATTCGTATTGTTTGGCGATCTGGGGAAAAATACTTTTCCGAGATTTTGCGCGGTGGAGGCAACGAAAAATAATAGTTTTGAAACATAAAAAATAATTCAGACACTTTTTTTTTTTGCAACAATCACGAAAATCGCGCAATTGTTTCAATGAGACATTAGGTCAATTGTTCGTGACTCTCTATGTTCAAAGCAAGTGAAACTTATAGTGAGTACCCGGGAAGGTTAAAGCGACGGTGCAACGTGTTGCAATTGACAGTCGTTGAATGTTAAAGAATTTATTAGGATAAATCGAGTCTGTAGTTTAAGAAACCAGCACGAAAAGTGTGCTAGAGTAATACCATAGTGTGATTATTTTATTCATAGATCAAATAGGGTTTTCTCTATGATCCCAACTTTGAACTTTTCTTCAGAAGCTGTGTTGTGGAGGCGAATATTTCCCTACTTGAGCTCTAAATCTTTGATACGTGTTAATCCAGTAGAGGTTATACCTACTGTACATAAATATTCTCTATATAAATCATTGATCGTTAACAGGAATCGTAAAGCTATTGTTTGAGAGAATTTTCTCACGTTTTCTCCTTTTTAGAGCTGAGTTAGGGTTTGGAACTTTTTAGATAAAATTTTTGCAAATAATTTTACTAAAATATATCTTTCAACGCTAAACTGTGAACAAAGTCTACAAAGAACTTGACTACTCATTGAACAACCAATCATGTTATAAATTCAAACTAACGAAGAAAAGCTATACATTGTTATACGAGACACTAATTAACGTTGACCATAAGCTTTAGTAGCATAGTCACCATCAATTACAATGACATCTTGAGGACGGTAATTATGAGTCTTGTTAAAATACTCTTCTAAAATATTTTGGACACCTTTGGAATATCTTGCTTGAGCATCCAAAGAAGTTCCTGATACATGCGGGGTCATGGCATTACCACCACCATATGGATTTCTCATAGTAACCCATGGATGATCCTTTGGAGGTGGTTGCGGATACCAGACATCACCACCATATCCTCCCAAATGGCCCGAGTTGACGGCATCGGCAACATCTTGCTCAACACAGATCGCCCCTCTAGCAGTGTTGACCAAATATGCTCCTGGTTTCATCTTGGTAATGAGTTCCTTGTTGAACAAGCCGCGGGAAGATTCATGCAATGGACAATTGATGGTAACCACATCAGCTTGAGCAACTAATTCTTCCAATGTTTCAACTTTTTCAATAATGTTATCTACGCCATTGAATAATTTAGAAGCATCATTAAGCTTTTGAATTGCTGCTGGTGGTAATTCTTGATAATCGAAATACAACAATTTCTTGGGATTGAATGCAATCATTCTTTCTAAAATACGATATCCAATTCTACCGGCACCAACAGTAGCAACCACTTTGTTTTCCAAATCATATTCATGCTTGGCTACTCCTGCGATATCCCATCTACCGTGCATTGACATCTCGTGAGCAGGTACAAAGTTTCTAACCAAGGCTAAAATAGTCATCATGGCATGTTCAGCAACTGATTGGACGTTAGAACCAGTAACTTCCAAAACAGAAATACCGTACTCATTAGCAGCGTCCAAATCAATATGATCAGACCCGACACCGGCAGTGATAGCAATCTTCAAATTCTTAGCCTTGGCGATTCTTGAACGAGTTAAATAGGCTGGGAAGAATGGAGTGGTGATTATGATTTCAGCATCGGCCAATTCCATATCAAACTTTGATGATGGCTCAGGGTCCTTTTCGGTGGTAGTTACAAGCTCGTAACCATGAGATTCGATATATTTACGAAGACCAAGTTCGTTTTCGATTGTACCTAATAATTTTGGTTCATCTTGGGCATGTTGGCCACCTTGGTAGAGAACTAATAATACTTTTGCCTTTGTCATTATTGAGAAATGTGAAATGTGGAAATTTGATCTTTTTGATTTTCTTGTTTTTTGTTGGAATAAGGAAAATGGAATGAACCTAATTTCGAAGTTCAGTAATATTGTCTTCTATTTATACACACTTAGTCGATTCCTTTTCAAACTATTGTTTTTGGTTTTCTCAGTTAATTTACCAAGTACGGAAGTATAGGCGATCCTTGACTCTGCCCCTTGAATTTTTGATATGCTCCCCCCACAGTTGTTGCATTTTTAGTCTCATTGGCTGCGAAAAAAATATTTTAAAACCCTCGGAGATATCTCAAGTAACCGAGATAACAATGAATTGGCAATTGCGTTAATCCTTTTTAATCACAACACAGGTAAATCAACAAATTATCACAGTTTCGGGGTATTTCCCTTTACATACAAGGTATACACTTGCGAAAGTAAATTTATGTCAAAAGTTACAAGAGAAAAAGATGATCAATATTTCGGAATTTATAAAATACTTCGTAATTCATTAGTTATAAACTTTACTTACTCCTAAAATTTCCAAATGGCCCAGAAGGAGCAACACCTCTGCCAATATCATCTATCTTTGTTTCCATGAATTCCATTGGGTATTCCTCGTCGTCAAAAATTGACGTCAATTTGCCATTTTTAGTTCGTTCATAATATATACCATGTATCATCAAATTATCCAAGTTCATAAACAACACACTCAAGTATTGTATAATAGGACGTAATTGATGGACAATATAAGTGGTTACCAAAATGTCTATATTCAGATGATCTATACCTTGAGGATCATTTTCAACATTGCATTCACATGAAGTATTGCTATGAAACCCCAGATGAAGTGTATGTGGTTGTCCCTTGTGGATAGGATATTTTTGGTAGTTGAATGTTTTTTCCATTATTGGAATACAAACTTCTCTATCAGCTTGAAGTTTGCCGAGAATGTATCCGATCAACATATAGTATGTGCTTTCAAGATCGAGGTCAGAACTATCAGAATAGAACATAACCCGGAGTTTCTCAAGTACCAATTCACATCCCCAGCATTTACATGTATGTAGCAAGGATTCCATAAAATCTGGTTTGTAGTATATGAAAGACGTGAAAAAATCAGGTAGTTGCAAGGTACGTAAATTAGTTAATAATGGGGCCTTGCCATGACTTGTAGATGTAGTAAAGAAACATAAGAAGAATGCTTCCATTAAATGTTCGTTTAATTTGTTAAGCAATACAGTTGACAATCCCAAGTTATTGTCAAACATTTTAAACCCTGGGGTTGAAAAATCAATTGTTAGCCGGGATAAATTCTTTAAAGTTTTAATAAAGCTTCCCAAGGGGGTCAAAACATTTTCTAATTGTTGATGGGGTCTAAGCCAATCTAAATTCGGGAATGATTCAACTTCTAAGTTTATAAGGTTTGGTAAACCTTCATGTTGGATGGAAAATTGAGCAAAGTCGTTAAAGAAGTGCTCATAGCAATTACATAGATTATTACGATGTTCATTGCAATCAACCTTGAGATATAAATGAGTTAAACACATGATGTCGATTTTGGAATCAATTATATCAAACTGTAATCTCTTATTTATTGATCCAAGTATGGTGTCTAATTCTTCATTCTGTTCATTTTCCTCTTCTTCATCTTCAAACATGAGTAATTCACTTCTCAGGGATAGTACTTCTTTATGACGATGAAATATTGTCAAACCCTTTAGTCTAAGTTTCATATGAGGAGAGCATAACTTAATGGATCTCAATATTTCCAATCCTAGTTGTTTTGAAGTGGAACAAGTTAATGTGAATAGTGAATTGAAGACATTGTAAGGGTATGATGACAAATCAAACTCTTTTAAATCCAATTCACTTATCATGAGAAATAAGTTGGTCAAACATGGAGGAATGCTTGGTTGATATAATTCATGCAATTTGGTAACGACCAATTTAAACATTTTATGTCTAACATTGTCATTTGATAAAAATTCCGTCAACTGTTTAATACCAGTGAAATATTCAAGGAATGAGATATGAAAGAAGTTCAAATCTTGAGAATAGTTGGCAAAATAACTTAGCAAATCTTGTTGAATACCCTTTATAGAATCATCACTTTCCTGTTGATAACATTTATCAAATACGAAAAACTTTATATATTGACACAATGATTTATTGGAGTAGACAGATGAAATGAATTTATGCAAATTCTCCACTGAAACAATTAATGAACTATCCATATACTTTATTCCGTTTTCATTTATAAACTTTCGATGATTTCTTTCATATTTCACAGGATATTCTGCATCTATAATCACAGTAACTCTTTTATATAATCTTGCTATTGCCAAAGGGTATAATGATGAACATGTCACCAGAATATTCACTAAATCAAATTGACCGACATGTTGAAAAACTTCATTTATGATATTAGCTGGTAACTTGTTCAAAAGCAGACTTGATGGCTGTATTGTTTGTTGTGGAATCGAGTCAAACGAGGGAACATATGAGTTTGAGTATGGGTCATTCCTAGCGGAAGATGGGACTAGATGTTTGGTCGGTTGTTGGGATATCATGATGGCGTCCTCTCTTTCTGACTAGACTAAAAAAGATAAATATGATGTTAGAACACTATGAGTACCTGGCTACGTAGTGATATTGCTTATCCGTTAACTATTTGCAGTTGTTATAGTTCAGTTTGTATGGATCTCACTCTTTTTTGTGTGTGGGGAGGAGAGAGATTTAAATTATCGGACCTTCATTGAAAAAAAAAATAGGAGTAGCAAAAGAAAAAAAGAAATAAAAAAAGAATGAACGTTAAAAAAACTTTAATCTTCAATCTGTCAAATTTCTTCTCTTTAGTCGTACAACGGAATAGAGAGAGAGAGAGAGAGAGCGAGATAGATGAGAGAGAGAAAGAAAGAGAGGAGATTAGATTGGGCTACGAGAGTGTAAGTTGGTAAAAATAGTCTGTTGATGGAAGAAGTTGCTTATCACGCACACTCTCTGTATCTCTTTTAAATAAATGATGCTCTAGAAATGAAAACCAACTATGAAACTAAAATGTATAAAATTCTGATAATAGGAGGGATATGATGAATGATGATGGATGACTATGGATGACGATGGATGACGATGGATGATGACAAACTGAAATTCTTTTACATGACTTGAAAAGAATCGTTTGAACGTTTCTTTTTTTCTTTCTGTTACTCTGTCTATGTGGTTCCAAATTTTTGCAACGTCGTAATTTATCATCGTCATGTGACTAACTAATTTCATATCCCTCTCCTCCCTCCATCACCTGTATATTCCCTCTTATGTTATAATTCTCAACTAGTTCTCTACAATTGCCCACTCGAAGTGTGTTTTAACAAGAACAAGTTGCTTATCAAGGGAATTGATTCCTACAAATTCTACTACATGTCTCAATTATCTTATCTATCGCCGATCGGTTATAAAAGTTATTTTTTTTTGTTTCCACTATAGAGAGAGTTTTATTTTTATGAGCCTATCTAAAACAATCTACTATCTTACTTACAACTTATTGGTAAGGTTGACATGAACAGCTTTAGCTTGTGTGTACATGTTTAAACCATATTCACCCAATTCTCTACCAACACCACTCATCTTAACACCACCGAATGGCATACGACCGTCAGCAGTATTACTTTCATTAATCCATACCATACCTGCTTCCAAATCAGCAGCCATTTGATGAGCAATACTAAGGTTGTTAGTGAAGAGCATAGCACCTAACCCGTAATTGGAATCATTGGCAAATTTAATTGCTTCTTCATCAGTGGTGAATTTACCAACAACTACAACTGGACCAAAGATTTCTTCCTTGACAATTCTCATATCTTGATTAACATCAGCAAAAATTGTAGGCTTAACATAATACCCTTTAGCCAAGTCACCTTCAGTGTTCTTTCCACCACCAATAACAACTCTGGCACCTTCTTGTTTACCTATTTCAATATACTTTAAAACCTTATCATGTTGCATTCTGGAAACTTGTGGTCCAACAACAACTTCTGGATCAAACATATCACCTTGTTTATATTCTTTGTTGACAACTTCAGCGAATATTTGAATGAACTTTTCATATACTGATTCATGAACATAAAGTCTCGAATTAGCAGTACAAATTTGTCCTTGATTCCACATAATACCAAGTGCAGCCCATTTGGCAGCTTGTTCCAAATCAGCATCTTCTCTAATAATCATAGGAGACTTACCACCTAATTCCAAGGTGACAGCCTTCATATTGGCAGAAGCTGCTTGTTGGATGGCTCTACCTGTAGCAGTAGAACCGGTGAATGCAATCTTATCAACATCTAAATGTCCAGCTAAAGCAGCACCTGCAGTAGCACCAAAACCAGAAAGAATATTTACGACACCAGGTGGGAATCCAACTTCCTTGAATAATGGAGCTAAGAATAATAAAGAAAGTGGGGTGATTTCACTTGTCTTCAATACAACAACATTACCAGCTGCTAAAGCAGGGGCAATCTTCCAAGTTGCCATAGCAATTGGGAAATTCCAAGGAATGATTTGTCCACAAACACCAAATGGTTCATGAATAGTGTAACCTAATCTGGTAGAATCATTTTGAACAACTTTCCCTTGGATCTTGTCAGCCCAACCAGCATAATATCTGAATATTTCAATTGATGATTTAATATCATAGGCAGCATTACTGACTTTTGGTTTACCTGAATCCCAAGCTTCAATAGAACTAATTAAATCAGCTTGCTTTTCCATTGCATCGGCAAATTTATGCAAGAGTCTACCACGTTGTTCTCCACTTACCTTCTTCCAAGATTTGAAAGCAGTACGGGCAGCCTTAACTGCGATATCCACATCTTCAGCATCGGCTGCATAAACTTTACCATTAACTTGATCAGTAGATGGATTGTAGGATTCCAAAGTGGCTCCAGATTTTGATTTAACGAATTGATTGTTGATGAATAACCCTGTTGGTTGAGTATAGGTTTGGCCGTCTGGTAATGTTACTGTGTATTCTAATGGAAGAGACATTTTTGATAATTGTAGTTTCTGTAAGTATTTAAATCAAAGTAGATATTGCAAAAATGAAAAGGAATATATATATATGGATTTGGAGAAATATTACTTACTCTTTATATATAAATACAATTTGCAACGACAGGAGGATTTTTCATTTTTTGGTGATAGTGGGGTCCAACTAAAAGGGACAATTACTAAAAATAAAAAAATGAAAAAATCATAAGCGCATCTACTTATCTCCCAATTAGGAAACAGGCCGATACCAACAAAATTCTCCAGCTTTAAGCATCTACTTCTCCATAGTTTACAATTTAACGAATATACTTTACAGACCCTATGACATGTCAAGTCCTCAACACGATTAACTTCTAAATAACGGATTATTCCATTTGGGTGAAAGATAGATTATTCATCCAATAGATTTTTCGCCACATAACAATAATTATTACGAAATATTTTAATTTAGCGCATCGCGCCACAGTCGGTTTTCTCGGAATCGATTGCCTAATTGGGATACAATTTGCGCGTAGATTACAAAGGGTTCACTTCTTCTCTTCTATTTGCTTATCTTTCTATCTATTGGACTTGAGCTGAACCGTTGATTTTACACGAGGTACATACAATTTGTCACAGTGAGCATTTCATGGATATTGGCAAATGGTTCTGGCAAACTTAGACATGAGACTACCCCCCCTTCGTTCTGTTCTCCTAAGAGATTTCTTAATACACAGGGGAGTGTTGTATCTGAGGTGGGGTAGATACTTTGGGAAAAATAAATGGATGCAAAAATTATCCTTATTTTTGACAGAGTTATATATAGCTAAGTCGGCGTTTTTAACGGTCTATTACTAATACGAGAAACGATTCTATATTTGTAATTCGCGTAGTTTAATATTGGTGGGAACTGAGTGATTGTTTGAGATATTTGACAGAACTAGAACAAATTAATCAACACCAATTTTCTATAAAAGTTTTGTCACAGTATAAACTCACTTCTCACGAAAGTCTGTGATTTGAATTTACTCCGATAAGCGACTTCATATCGCTTTGGTTTTCACTTTGTGTAATTTGCATTGGGTATTGTTAGTTGTTTACATTTAAGGTTACATCTTTTGAATGCGATAAGTTGAAACAAATAGTATTTAATACATTAGCTGCTAACATCGGTTAAGTTCTGAAACATTTAAATGTAAAGGGATTTATTGATTCCCTATTTTTATTCTGCAATTAGCTTTCATTGAGATTAATGTACAGTACAATACCGTCTATATATTTACTTTAATTCATGTTATATGAATAGCAATCACATCTAATAAATAGGTCATTATCGTCAATCACTCATTTAACTCATATTACACACATTTGTTATTAATGTTGTAATATCACTAGATAATCTGAGATTAAGTGTTGGTTCCTGCCAGTGGCCTTTCGCATTTTGAATTTTGTTTTGTTTCGAAAATCTATTGTAACAACTCTTCAAAATGAAATTACTGTTACCACTTAACTTAACTACACATTGCGATGCAGTTAACAATATTTGATGCCCGATTGTGTTACTATTCAATACTCCCGTAGAAAAATGATTTGCGTTGGGAGAAGGTTGTAGAGACAATACAAGGTATTGTTTCTCATAAATTCTCCTGTTGATTCTAGTCGCAAATTTCGCATCATTTTAGAGAATCTAATATTTGCAATTAACACACAATTTCCGGAAACTTAAGTAGAGAATCTTAGTTTCAGTGAGAGCTTTTGATAATACAGTTACACAAATATACAAAAATGCAACCTTTTAGAGATCCTTCTGGAAAAGTGGAATCATTTTCCAGGTCACCGTAAAGTAAGAATATAATGTTATATTAATGTAAAACATATCAAGGGTGCGCCTTCCTCGGTTGATTGTATTACATCAAAGAAACCACATTTCAAGGTACACAAAAAAGAAACTTATCCGTCTTGTCACAAATACTCGACTATCTCCATCATATTTCCCAACCTGATCCTAATAAGTCTACCGTATCCAAATCTATTGCGCGAAGATACTGAACAAATCACAATAATACTACACCAACCGAAGTTTAATATATATAAATTATGAGAAGGGAAACTGTTTCGTGAAATCAGAACTTGGATATACAGGTCCCATTTTCTACGGCGTTTTCAAAAAAAGAATTCTTCTGTTGTTCATTGTTACATATGTAAAGCTGTGACAAGAAACAATTGAAAAATTACGGATTTTCGTTGGTGTCTCCCGAGGCAAGGGAATAGAGAAGAGAAGAGAGAGAACTCCAACCAACCAAAACGTTATCAACAGCCTCTCCTCCTCCTCCTCAAACTGGCAATGAGAATCATCTAACCCCCCTTTCTAAGGAAGGTTTATGTTTATTTCATAAGTAGGTTTACGGTGTACGGAATAACTCATATGGAAGGTATCTTCTAAATAAAAAAATACATGAATAATACTCCCGAACAATAGTACGGAATAATTATTGTGACAATGAAATACACTTTAATACTTTCCAGAATAATCCTCCCGAAAGTACACCAGAAAATGGAGGAAATATATGGGGTACATGCCAGTATAGATTGTGATTTGACAAACCTTAATAATGACTGTTAGCTTGGTAATACTAATATCATTTTTTGCTAATCAAGAAGAAAACCTCCCGTTCAACTGGTGTTAAACGTCCCGAACTTCAACTCTTTATTCATGATATGATTCGAACTATCCAAACAATACTTCGTTTCTTGGTGTGTCTGCGTATGACGTCAGATCCAGGAATATGTGGGTTAAGTTATTACACAGAGAAGTTTATTGATTGAACCTAGTATGGAAAACTTCGCTTTGTTGGCTTAAATTACCTCAAAAAATATATTTCGACATACCTTATTGTTACCGAGTAATCTGTAACCTGACCTCTATTGCTGAAAGAGCTCAAGGATTGTGGGGACTAATATGTTGAATGTTTGAATGAGGGGGGGGGAGAGGAATTATAGATTACATGGAAAACCATCACATATATATATTCTGACAGATTCCCCTAGGATCTCAAAGTTTAATCTACTATTACATCTCTTCACTAATCCAAAAATAAAAGTATAATTTATCCAAGAATGCATGGAGGTTCAGCAGGTAACGACGTGCAGGCTCTTATTTCCCGAAAGCGTCTCGAAGGAGCCGGTCAAGCAGGTATAGCAGGTCTATTAGCTAACAAACGGTCTTCATTCATTGCATTCTTTGCTTCCCTTGGAGGGTTAGTTTACGGTTATAATCAAGGTATGTTTGGTCAAATTTCAAGTATGCACACATTCTCAGAGGCTGCTGGAATTGGTAGAATCCAAGATAATCCAACATTACAAGGTTTGATTACTTCTATCTTGGAATTAGGGGCATGGATGGGAGTCTTGATGAATGGTTATGTCGCCGATAAGGCAGGAAGAAGATGGTCAGTTGTGTTTGGAGTTCTTTGGTTTTTAGTTGGGGTTATTGTACAAGCATGTACTAGAGGTGGGAATTATGGTTATGTATTAGCTGGTAGATTCATTGTTGGTGTTGGTGTCGGTATCCTTTCTATGGTTGTACCATTGTACAATGCCGAAGTTGCGGCACCAGAAATTAGAGGTTCCTTGGTGGCTTTACAACAGTTGGCAATTACCTTTGGTATTATGATTTCTTATTGGATCACTTACGGTACTAATTTCATTGGAGGTATTGGTGACACTCAAAGTTCTGCTGCTTGGTTAGTTCCAATCTGTATACAAGTGGTTCCTGCTTTCATCTTAGGTTCTTGTATTTTCCTTATGCCGGAATCACCTAGATGGTTAATGAACGAAGGTCACGAGGAGAAATGTTTAGATGTTCTTGCTAAATTAAGAGGATTGGATAGGAACAATGAATTATTACAAATGGAATTTCTTGAAATGAAAGCTCAAAAGTTATTCGAAAAGGAATTAGAAGTCACAGCCTACCCACATTTACAAGATGGTTCTGCCATGTCCAACTTCAAGATTGGATTCTTACAATATAAATCCATGATCACCCACCTTTCGACATTCAAGAGAGTTTCAGTTGCTTGTTTAGTCATGACTTTCCAACAATGGAGTGGAGCTAATTTCATCTTGTATTATGCTCCATTTATCTTCAATTCCTTAGGTTTATCGGGACAGACAACTTCATTCTTAGCCTCTGGTGTTGTTGGGATCGCTATGTTCATCGCTACTATTCCAGCTGTTTTATGGTTTGATCAATTTGGAAGAAAACCTGTTCTTATTTCCGGGGGGCTTATTATGGGTGCTTGTCATTTTATTGTTGCTGGTATTTTGGGTGGTTATGGTGGAAACTTTGAAGGTCATAGCGGGGCCGGGTGGGCTGCAGTTGTTTTCATTTGGGTCTTTGCCTTAGCTTATGGATACTCTTGGGGTCCAGGTGGTTGGGTCATTACCGCTGAAGTCTTCCCATTGGGTATGAGAGCTAAGGGAATTTCTATTGGTGCCTCTTCAAATTGGTTATGTAATTTCGGTGTTGCCATGGCTACTCCTGAATTTGTGGCTAAGGCTAAATATGGCGCTTACATTTTCTTAGGTATGATGTGTATTATTGGTGTGGCTTATGTTGCATTTCTTCTTCCTGAAACTAAAGGAAGAACATTGGATGAACTTGATGAATTATTCGGTGATACTTCAGGAACTTCCAAGAAAGAAGCTGCTATTCATGCCCGTTTCCTTAAAGAAGTTGGTTTACTCGAATTAATGGGTATAGAGGATGTAGATTCCGACGGATCAAAGCCTGAAGTCGAATATGTTGAACATAAATATATGACAGACAGCAAAGAGATCCTTGAAACCTAAGGAATCTTTAAGTTCATCGGAAGGTAAATCCCTCAATAAATGTTCAATTCTACTGAAAGAATAAGATGTTCGGTTCTATTATATTCTTTCTTTTTTGCTAGTTCTTTCACTTCAATTCAATTGTTTATAATATAAAATGTTCAATAAGTTAGATTGAGTAATCGTGAAACAGAGGTTCTTATTGGATGCAAAAAAAAATGCAATCATAGAAAGCCCTTTCTTTTTGTTTAGTGCAAGTCCAACCTTCGTAAATTGATAAGCCACCCCACAGAAATTTCAATTTTTTCAGGGCCGTACAGAAAACTTTCAACTATAAATATATATATATAGACAAGGATTGAAAGGGTTTGAAAAAGTTTAAGCAAAACGTTTTAGACAGATACGATCATAACCAGACCTAACACAAATGGATTTTTCAAACTTTTCCTCACAAAGCCCTTCTCATAATGAGTTTCGTAGTGACACTTTCACTACACCAACTTTATCAATGATTCAATCCCTTGCCAAAGCTTCATTAGGGGATTCTGTCTATAATGAAGATCAAATTACTTTAGAATTGGAAGAAAAGGTAGCAAAAATGACGGGGAAACCAGCGGGATTATTCTGTGTTAGTGGAACTCTTTCCAATCAAATTGCCATGAGAGTCAATTTAAAACAGCCTCCATATAGTGTTTTGTGTGACAATAAGTCTCATGTTTACATCGACGAAGCTGGTGGCATGGCCACTTTATGTCAAGCTATGCCACAACCTATCATCCCTAAGAATGGAGTTCATTTAACTTTGGATGATGATATCTTACCCAATTTCATTCCTGATGATGGAGAAATTCACGCTGCTCCTACAAAGTTGATATGTTTGGAAAACACCATCCATGGAATGATCTTCCCAATTGATGAAATCAAGAAGATTTCTGAATTTTGTAGGGCAAATGACGTTCGTTTACATTTAGATGGTGCAAGATTATGGAATGCACATATCGAAACTGGAATTCCATTAGCTGAATACTGTCAATATTTCGATAGTGTTTCTCTTTGTCTTTCGAAAACTTTGGGAGCACCAATTGGTACTGTTTTAGTTTCAGATGAGACATTTATTAAGAAAGCTAACCATTTTAAAAAGCAAAATGGTGGAGGTATTAGACAAAGTGGTATTTTGGCAAGTATGGCGATAACTGCAATTGATGAGAATTTACCAAAGTTGAAACAAACTCATGATAGAGCAAAGGAATTAGGTAAGTTATGTGATGAAAATGGTATAGTTTTGGAACATCCAGTACAAACCAATATGGTATTTATTGATCTTAAGGCAAATCAAATTGATCCTGAAAAATTAGTTGAAATCGCCAAGAAACATGATGTCAAGATCTACTATGGAAGAATTGTATTCCATTATCAAGTTTCTGAGGAAAGTTTCCAAAAGGCTAAACAGGTAGTTTTGGAAGTTATTCAATATTCTAGAGAACACCCATTTGAAGGAAGACTTACTCATAGATATTAAAACATGGGATTACGTGTATACCTTTTATAGATGACTTCTTCTGCATACCTTTTATAGGTGACTTCAGTCTTCTGTATACATTTTATAGATGGAAAGAAAACAAAAGATTTTTTCATTTAGATTTATTCTCTTTGAACAGTTTGTAACCTTT
>LQHL01001738.1:4916-17254 GCA_001655755.1 Hemisphaericaspora haegerdaliae
GGAGACAACTGTGTCATCGGGTCTGGTTCTGTCGTTAACAAAGACATCCCACCAAACTCCATCGCTGTTGGTATCCCAGCCAGGGTTGTCAAGACTATGGAACCAGAAGATCCAAATTTCGATGTTCACGCAGTATTGAAAGAATATGGAATGGACCTAATTAATTAAAAATTATAGTAGTAATTTTCTTGTGGTTTCGCTTAGCATCACAGATATAGAAAATCAAAACCAAGCAATCTAAAAATACTTTCGAATCTTCTAACGTCGTACTCTTAACTATCTACTAAACACAGAAGAAAAACAATCTCGATCATTATGGGATGTTTCAAGTTCCATTTATTCCGTGATCACCCATTATAGCATATATATAGATCCCTTCAAGTGTTGCTACCTAAACTAAGTATTCTCTCTAAGGTTAGAAACGATTGTTCATTCCTGATACCAAGCATCCTGCATATTAACATATGAAAAATTTAAGCAAGTTGTGCAAAAGTACACTACCTCCTGGTATTTCGTGGCGAAAATTCAATTCCCCAAACCATATTTATAAGCATATCTTCTTTCGTGTTGACTATACAAGTAGTTACAAGGACATGAACACTACAATGAGTGATAACATGCAAATAGACTCTCCATCTCCCCAAGAGATCGATGAAGGGTTATACTCCCGTCAATTATATGTATTGGGTAAAGAAGCTATGTTGAAGATGCAGAATGCCAACGTTTTGATCATTGGTTTGAAAGGATTAGGTGTTGAAATTGCCAAAAACATTGCACTTGCTGGTGTCAAATCATTAAGTTTATATGACCCAGAACCCGTACAGTTACACGACTTATCATCCCAATTCTTCTTAAATGAATCTGATATCGGAAAACCAAGAGATAAAGCTAGTGCTGAAAAGTTGGGTGAATTAAATGCTTATGTTCCGATTCTTGTTATTGATAATATCGAAGAAGCAACGCTATCCGGATTCAAATGTATTGTCACCACAAACATAACTTTGGAAGAACAATTGAGAATTAATAATATCACCCATAGTCGTGATATTGGATATATAAATGCAGATATTAGAGGGTTATTTGGTCAATTATTTGTTGATTTCGGTGACAAATTTACCGTTATTGATCAGACTGGCGAGGAGCCATTGGGAGGAATTGTATCTGATTTCGAACCAAATGGAACTGTTACTATGTTAGATGATAACAGACATGGTTTAGAAGATGGCGATTATGTTAAATTCAGTGAAATAGAGGGTATGCCAAAATTAAATGACGGAAATCCCCATAAGATTGAAGTATTAGGTCCTTATGCGTTCAAGATTAAGATGGATGAAAGCTTTGGTACTTATGTAAGCGGAGGTTTATATACTCAAGTTAAAGTTCCCAAGGAAATTTCATTTGAACCGTTATCTAAACAAATGGAAAATCCAGAATTTGTTATTTCCGATTTTGCCAAATTTGATAAACCAGCACAATTACATTTAGGTTTTAAAGCTCTACACGCCTTCAAGAACAGGCACGGAGAATTGCCTTTACCTTATAGCGAAGAACATGCCAACGAAGCATTCAGATTTGCGCAAGAAATTGCCACTCAAACTGGATTTGAAGAAGATCTTAACGAGCAGTATTTGAAGGAATTGTTCTATCAAGCTAGAGGTGATATTCCAGGTGTCGTTGCCTTTTATGGTGGGTTAATCGCCCAAGAAGTTTTGAAGAACTGTTCATCAAAATTCACTCCAATTAAACAATGGTTGTATTTTGATTCTTTAG
Organism: Hemisphaericaspora haegerdaliae; assembly: GCA_001655755.1. Taxonomy (NCBI): domain Eukaryota; kingdom Fungi; phylum Ascomycota; class Pichiomycetes; order Serinales; family Debaryomycetaceae; genus Hemisphaericaspora; species Hemisphaericaspora haegerdaliae. The sequence continues at coordinate 6,687 of LQHL01001738.1, forward strand.
AGTCATTACCTTCTAATGATGAATATCCAAGAAATTCAGAAAATAACAAACCTATTGGATCTAGGTATGATGGTCAAATTGCCGTTTTCGGTAAAGCCTTCCATGAAAAGATTTCCAACTTGAAGGTCTTCTTAGTTGGTTCTGGTGCAATTGGGTGTGAAATGCTTAAGAATTGGGCTATGATGGGATTAGGATCTGGTCCACAAGGTAAGATCTTTATCACAGACAACGACTCTATTGAAAAATCTAACTTGAATCGTCAATTCTTATTTAGACCTAAAGATGTCGGTAAGAACAAGTCAGATATAGCAGCAATTGCTGTTCAACATATGAACCCAGCTTTGACTGGAAAAATTGATGCCAGATTGGACAAGGTGGGCCCTGAAACTGAAGATATTTTTGATGACCAATTCTGGTCTCAATTAGATTTTGTGACTAATGCATTGGATAACGTCGAAGCTAGAACTTATGTTGATCGTCGTTGTATCTTTTACAAAAAACCCCTTTTGGAGTCAGGTACTTTAGGTACTAAAGGTAATACTCAAGTTGTTATTCCAAATTTGACTGAATCTTATTCATCATCTCAAGATCCTCCAGAAAAGTCAATCCCATTATGTACTTTAAGATCATTCCCAAATAAGATAGATCATACTATTGCGTGGGCAAAATCATTATTCCAAGGGTATTTCACCGAGTCTCCAGAAAGTGTCAACTTGTATTTGAGTCAACCAAACTACGTCGAACTTACTTTAAAGCAAAATCCCGATATTAAAGGTACTTTGGAAAATATTGCATCCTATTTAAATAAACGTCCTTACACGTTTGAGGAATGCATTAAATGGGCAAGAATTGAATTCCAACAAAAATTCTACAATGAAATCAAACAATTGTTGTACAACTTCCCAGAGGATGCGAAAACCTCGAATGGTGCACCATTCTGGACTGGTCCAAAGAGAGCCCCAAAGCCCTTAGAATTCGATATTAACAATAAGGATCATTTTGACTTCGTTGCTGGTGGTGCTAACTTACTAGCTTACATTTATGGATTAAAAGAGCCAAAGGCCACATTTGAAGATTATGAAAAGGTCTTGAAGAGCATTCAAATTGATCCATTTGTTCCTAAGTCGGGTATCCACATTGCGGCAAATGATGCGGAAGCTGAGGAACAAGCTAATATTCTCTCCGGTTCTTTTGATGATGACGAAATCAGAAAGATTGCTGCCTCATTACCAGAACCAAACACTTTAGCAGGTTATAGATTGAATCCAATCGAATTCGAAAAGGACGACGATACCAATCATCATATCGAGTTTATAGCTGCAGCTTCTAACTGTAGAGCTTTGAATTATTCCATCGATACAGCCGATGCTCACAAGACCAAGTTTATTGCTGGTAAGATTATTCCTGCGATTGCTACAACTACTGCTTTAGTAACCGGTTTGGTTTGTTTAGAATTTTACAAGGTTGCTGGCAAGAAGACAGATATTGAGCAATATAAGAATGGTTTTATCAACTTGGCATTGCCATTTATTGGTTTCTCAGAGCCAATCAAATCTGCTGAAGGAAAGTATAATAAGAAGACATTTGATCAAATTTGGGACAGATTCAACCTTGAAGGTGATATCACTTTACAGCAATTGTTAGATCACTTTGAAAAGGAGGAAGGGTTAACGATTACTATGTTGTCGTACGGTGTCTCTCTTTTATACGCTTCATTCTTCCCTCCCAAAAAGGTTAAAGATAGATTGGGTATGAATTTGACTAAATTGATCAAGGAAGTTAGTAAGAAAGAAATACCTTCGCATGTGAATTACTTGATCTTTGAGGTTTGTTGTGACGATGAAGAAGGTGAAGATGTAGAGGTACCATATATTTGTGTCAGAATTTAGAGTAAACGATAAACTTTTGCAATTTTTAATCAATATATATATATATATTACAAATAGAAATAAAAACATTAAATTGTAGATCTAGTTATTCTAGCTAGCTCTCCATCAAGTGCTATCAACTCCAGATAGGTTCCACTTTCCAGGACAATACCGTTACTTAGCACCACAAGATTATCAGCAACTTTCATCATCTCTTTATCATGGGTAATAGCTAAAATAGTATACTTCCCTGCTAGTTTCTTTTTAATCATATCAATGATAAGTTTAGTATTAGCAGGATCTAAATTAGATGTACATTCGTCAAATATTAGTACTTTTGGTCTCCGCAATAATGATCTTGCTATTGAAAGCCTTTGTAATTGACCTCCTGAAACTAATGAATTGCCACCTTCACCTATGGGGGTCTGAATTCCTTGTGGTAGAGTGATAACGAACTCGGAAATCCCCACCATTTCAAGAACATCTAAAATATCTCTTTGTGAAACTTGTTGAATTGGACTAACACCATAAATTAAGTTTTCATAAATGGAACCTTCAAAGAATTTCGGGAACTGGGGAACTAAACTAACTGTATCTCTCAACCAGTCTGGATCAACAACTGAAATATCATGTCCACACAACCTTACTTCACCGGGAGATGATCCATAGAGTCGTGTTAAGAGAGCAACAATTGTGGACTTACCTGAACCTGACTCGCCTACCACAACCACTAATTCATTCCGATGTACCTTGAAGGATAAATCAGCAAGAATACAATCCAGTGGTCTAAGTGGATATGCAAAACGTGCATGTTTAAACTCGATACAAACATCTGTCATCTTAGAGGGCAGTACAGTACCATAAGTTTCGACTTTTGAAAATGGGGTATTCTCCAATAATTTTACAATAAATGTTCCTGCTCTTTGACCACGGGTAATTTCTGGAAGTTGTCCAAGCAAAGCACCAGCACTAGTCATAGTAAAAGTCAAAAGGGTTACAACATGCAAAAATCTTCCAGGAGAGTATTCATATTTGCCTGTTAACCTCATTCCGTAATAAAGAATTGTACCGGTTGCAACTGCTGAACATAAATCACCTAGAGCTACTCCGACCGCAGTCTTCATTGCTCTGGATTTTCCCACACTACGTACTTGACTAAGGTGAAAATCAAATAAGTTTTGGAAGTGATTGGTCATGTTAAATATCTTAATTGTCTTGATTGCCGTTACTGTTTCATGTAAATGATTCTCCAATTTTGCAATGCTCGATTTATACTGGTTCTCTGCTACTTCCATAATACCACCATAGAATCCCGTTACTCCTAATATCAATGGAACAAAAGATAAACCCACCAATGCTAATTTCCAACCAACGGCAATAGCCCAGATAATCCCAATAAGGACCATTACCACTAAGTTAACGAACACTTGCAAGAATTGAGAAACCAAGTTTCTTAAGTCTCTAGTATCATTCATCAAAAGGGCAGTAATTTCTGCTGGCTTCGTTTCTTCAGAGTCAAAGAACGACAAGTCTTGATTATTGATTCTTTCAAATGAAAGCTTTCGAAGCGACACAATCCAGTTTTCACTAGCATAAGCTAGGATGAACTCAGATAAGTATGAAGTACTACCATTAAAGCAAGCTATAGCTACCGATATGAGAGACCATTTCACTAGTTCTTTATTAACATTCCTCCCCGTTGCTGCATCGACAGCAGTAGAAAGCAATCTTGCGAAGCAAGTAGCAAACACTGGGTTTGCAGCACCATCTAACATTGAGATAACTATTCCAATTGCGATTAAAAGTTTCTTCAGTATGGATTTGCTACAATATTTGAGAATAGCAAATACCCCCATTATATCTTCATCCATGTCTTTTTGGTTTGAAGACATCACCTCCAAGTCTTTCAAAATGTAAGGAGATGTTTTGTAATTATAATATATACTTCTTCGTTTCGATATTTGAGCCTGTTTCTGAGTCCTTTTAGTAGTAGGGATGTTGAAGCCCTTCACAATATCTTGATTCTTGAGTTGTTTAAAATTTCCCTCACATAAAACCTTTCCTGATTGCATCAACACAACATGATCATTGGGATCGATATTACTAAATTCATGAGTTATTATAATAGTAGTTTTCTCATTTCTCCATTTTTTGATTCTGTCATATAACCTATCTCTATTCTCTGCATCCAATGCACTAAAAGCTTCATCAAGGATTAGAATGGGGGAATCCCTTAGTTTTGCCCTGGCAATGGCTAACCTCTGCTGTTGTCCTCCAGACAACAGTGATTGAGATAGCATAGCATCTATTCCTTTGGTATCAATTATATCCTTTAGCAAAGAAAATCGAGCAGCGTCATCAATTAAAGCATCTGGAACCTCTTCCAAAGTGTCATATTCATCCAGTAAAGCTAGGGCAATATTGTCCCTTATGCTCATATTAAACACTGTAGGATTTTGTTGGACGAGGGTGATGTTTTCGGTAATCCATTTGGGATCATAATTAATTAATGGCCGACCATCAATTTCAATGAAACCAGTTTCCACACCATACAAATTCATTAGAATTAATGGTATAGTCGATTTTCCTGCACCAGATTTTCCAATAATAAAATTCATGGTTTGAGGCTTTAATGTGAATGAAACCTTATCAAGAATTGTTTCGTCTCTTGATGGATATTTGAAAGAAACATTATGAAAATCAATAACCCCAAAACATATTGGAGGATAAATTTTTGGCCTCTCAAAATGCACATATTTTGTGTAGTTGGTATCTTCATCTTGAAGTTGTAAAAATGTTGAAATTTTACCTGCAGCGGCATGAGCAGTGTTTAAGACTGCTAAAAGTTCAGTTATTTGAGAAATTGTAGATCCTAACATCATGCATGAAGTAAAACAAGTCATTAATTGTTGAATAGAGATTTTGCCATTTTTCAACAAATAATTACCAAACCAGAATGCTTGGACAAACATCATCAATGTCAAGAATTTCAACATACCGCCATTTGCAGATATTGCGTTGGCTAGTTTATAGTATGCTTTTGCTGATTTATCGACAATTTCATTAAATTTGGCCATTTCACTGTATTTCCCGTTAAAGACCCTCACAATTGCTGGAGATACCAAACACCAGTCCAAAACCTTGGAACCTTTCGAGGTTGTTTCATTCTCTTTTTCAGCTGCTAAATATGTTAACCGTCCAAACCACCAACCAGAAAGGGCCATAAATGGCGAACTTGCTAAGATAATCAAAGTTACAGCCCAAGTTTGACAGAAAGACATTACCAGTAATGCAATTATCAAAGCAGCGGATTGAACAGTCATCGCCAAAACATCAGAGTTTCCTGCCCTTAATTCTTCAATACATCTATTGACTTGAGCAATATTTCCCATTAGATTCTTCTTTTGGTCATACCATTTAATTTCTTCTTTTAGGAGCTTCTGAAATAATGCGGCACGAGCTCTCAGTTGCTGAATCTCACCAAACCGCATCCAAATCGTTACACCTAACCACACAATTACCATTTTACAAGCACCTACACCCATAATCGCACCACATAGTTTTCTAACTTCTGAAATAAACTCCCCAAAGCCACTAAACTCACCATTATAGTATTGTGCAAGTTTTCCCATAATTTTTCCGTAAAGCAATGTTGAAATTGGTGTACAAACGGCCGAGAGACACATTACTAGTGTACCACATACAGCCAAAGGAATATCTTCTCTCTTAAAAAACATAAAGACATTTCTCTTAGTGTCCACTTCAATGTCTTCGTTGCGATCATCTTGATAGATATCAAATTTGTTGGAAATGATTGATTTTTCGTCCATATTTGATAGTTAATAATTAATATGTTGTTAACAGAAGAACAAGAACAAGGAGGTCAAATAATTTCAAAAGTTATTCATTGTCAAATTTATGTAAAAATTAACAAGATTCTTATTTTCCCCTTATGCATTATACATTATAGGTCTAAGCATGTAGTTTTAATATGGGTTGACAAGAATATCCATTTTGGGATGTGACAATGTGGCTGCAAACTGAATATGGAACACCAAAAAAATGAAGTAATCGGGCAGAAGGATTTGTATTTTTCTTGCATCCTTACCCAATTTATTAGATTCCTTATTCACAACTATACAACAAACAGAACGAGCTTTCAGAGGAAAAGATTCTGACGGTGTTTTCATCATAACAATGTGGGTCAGAGCATCCACAAAAAATGAAGCGGTTTAACTAGTGGAGGAATCACCAAGGATTAAGTTAGTATTCTTTTTGATTGAGAACAAATCTAACCTTAAATAATATAGAAATCGGTTTTAAGGAAAATTGCCTTAATTTGAGAATAGAGAGATAAGATTGGGATTGTAGCGTTTGGTTATGATCTCTGATCCATTTTTCAATACTGTCATGGTCTTTCTAAACCGTATATCTTTAAGGGAAGCAAGGGCCATCACAACACTAAGCAACATACGTTTGATCGAATAGGGCGTAGTCAACGACTTCAATGTTAAAGAAGAAGTTTCTAACTTGAAATTGATCCTTTCAAATAACGAGAAAGTACCTTTCCATGACTTTAGTAGATTGGTGCTCAGAGACGTTGACTTACATATTGTAGTAATGATAGAATTAACTTCAAACCTCTTGAGCATCTTAGAACAATCCTTACAATATGAAGGAAGAGGAGTTTTTGAGTTGCGATTTCCTACACAAAGCTTCAGAAACACCTTAGTTGAACTATCACTTCTGAGAGTTTTCAAGCCTATTTTCAATTGCTACAACAAATCTACAACCAACAAGGTACATCTTGATTCTACAAAGTAAATCTCAATAAAAGAACTTCATTATGGAAAATATAAAAAAGTATCCTTAACGTATATGTTTCCCACCAAGAGGAGACGAATCTATCATATCGTTCCCTCTAGCCTCTAATAAATTAAATTTCCCAATCACTTCATCCTGTTGTTTTACTCGATCTTCCAAAACCTTCAATTTTTTCTCAACTACTTGAGATTCCAATACCTTCAGAGCACGATAATTTCCAAATACAATATTTGAAAATAGCAAACTACCCCAAATCAAAACATTTATCAAAATTAAAGATTTCCAACTGATACCATTTAAAAAACCATTAATTATATCAGCAAATGTTTCCGCGGTAATTTTTGATTTTGCAACTTGTCCAGGATCTCGATTTCGACATTTATCCAATAACAAGCATTCCTTTTCCAATGCTGGAACTCGATCTTGTTGACTGCATTTGTTTCGAAGGTATTGCCTTGAACATTGGGAGATCTCATGTAGGGCATCCATTGTATGTTGTTCTAATTTATGATTTATGTCAGATTGTAACGTTTTGATAAATAAATATATGAAATATAAAACTATGGAGACGATGATTATATTGACTAGTAATTGCAAGTATAGCGCTAAGGTATAAGGTATCATTGGATCTAGTAGGTTAAAAAATCCATTCAGTTGTGTTTGTTGTTGTTGTTGTTGTGGCTGGTTATTTCTAGGCGGAGTTATAGATTGAGTCTTAGGGTAGGTTTCCTCGGAGTATTTGATAACCTCTTGAATTGGCGAAGGTGAAAACATCCTATGAGCACAACTTACTGGATTAATCTCTCCAGTCTCATCCCTAGCCATTTCCAACTCTGGATGTTTTTCAATTATGGATTCGGGTACTTCATCTTGGGTATCACGAGCTATGTTCACGGGCGATAATAATTTCAATTCTTCTGAGTTTCGAGTGTGATCAGTAATGGGAGTCGATGACTCTAGAGCCTGGGCGTCAATTAATGATGAGTCCATGTTATTGGTGGATGGAAAAACAATGTAAGGTTGCTGAATTATTTTTTTTTTTAGTGGCGGAAAAATCGCATCATCGGAGTTAGTAGCGGTGATGTCTAAGAATTCAACATAAATTTCAAGTCTTTAACCTGCAGATGTATGATCATACTGACCTTATCAGTAAGATATCATTGGATGTTCTTCAATGTGGACTTTTTAGATGGATTTAAGCTGGGTTAATTTGATAGTTTAAGTATGGACAACCTCACCCCAAACTGCAAGAGCGAACAGTTAAGGGAGTTTCCGCTAGAAAAAGTCAATAATTTTCCTTCCCCCTTCCACTTCCCCAGAAAATCATCCACCCCATGTCCAACCAACGCCTCAAAACCCTAATACACTCATTCAAATATGACGAGATCCCAAATACAATAACATCAACATCAACATCAGCATCAACAAAAGCACGAATAGCGAAAGTTGGATCCAAATCGAAATCACAAGCTAAATCAATATCAACCGAGACTTTACCTAATTTAAATCCGTCACTTTCTTCTAATCTTACAATTATCTTTGTAGGATTCAATCCAGGAGTTCAATCATCTGTCCAACAGCATCATTATGCCCATCATAGTAATCTTTTTTGGAAATTATTTAATCAATCGAAAATTCTTGAGAAGGTATGTTTAAAGAATGGAATTGTTAGTGATTCTGATGATCGACATCTTGACAAACTACTTAAACATGGAAGTAGTCATCTTGACGATTGGGATTTGATTAAATATAAGATAGGTTTTACTGATTTGGTCCTTCGATGTACGAAGAGAGCAGAAGAGTTAAGTATGATTGAGAAATTGGAGAATGTACCTCGATTATTATCGGAATTTTCCCAGAGCAATGTTGAAAATGTTGTGATCATAGGTAAGGGTATTTGGGAGATGATTGTGAAATACATTGCTCAAGAAATACATGTTAAATTGAAACTAGGTAAAGAGAATTTCATGTGGGGAGAAGTGAAGGTTGGAAATGATGATGCTTATAGTTGTATTGTTGAATGGTTGGATAAGAAGTTAGACAATAGGACTAAGATCTGGGTATTTCCTAGCACGTCTGGATTAGTTGCAAGCATGTCATATACTGATAAATTGCAACTATGGGATGACCTAGCTGGATATATATAGCTTCCCTGTCATCAATGTAATACAACACAGAAATTGATAGAACAATCCCAATAATAAATACCTAGTATACATTTTATAGATCTATATTTACACATTATTTTTCGAATTATATACATGTATACATGACAAATTATTTCCAAATTTTAAAGAAATCTTCATCAACTTCTTTATAATATCTTTGTATGGCTTCTTCATCATTCAACTTTTCACCAAGTTGACCAAAGTTCTTAATAAAAACTCTATCGGCATAAGCTCTTATCATTTTACAGTGATTTATACTATAACATTCATTATAATGTAATTTTTTTAATGCTTCTTGTTGGATTTCTATACATTTTGAAGTAGTTTTAATTTCAGAATTACATGGCATTTCTAATTTCCATTCACTATTCCATTTCCAATTTTTATAACATTCAGTGACTAAATTATGAATTTCTGAACAATTTACTCTCGCCACCAACTTCGCGTGTTCTTTACGTTTATAGAAATGTAAGTCATCATCAAATTGATCAGATTTATTTGCTGTTAGAACCTTATTAACTTGAATTAATTTAGGATCTTCAGCAAATACTTTTTCATGTTTTTTATCAGGATTTTCTTGTTGAAAAAATCGTTGTAAATCAACAGGAAGTTCTTTATTGATTTCTTCAGTTGGCTTACCGAGATTATCTCCTGATCCGAATGGCCACATTTTCTATTAGTAGTGTATTGATTTTGAAACTATGTACACAGATATGATCTATATGGAAGGATGGATAGAAAAATTTATTAAGAGTAATGAAAAATTTATTATGGGTGGGGACCAAAACCTAAATTGGTATGTACACGCCCAAATATCCAAATGAACCATTTTTGCACCCAATTGAACTTAACCTAGTAGGCAAGGGAAATGATATGACACTATAAATGTTTGACTTTGTAGGAACCAGTACATTTGGGGAACTGCCCCTGAAACATGAATAATACTTACGCGTGGGCGAGTTAAATTTAAAAAAGGGAGTGTAAAGCTAACATGTAAAATTTAAGTATCACGTATCATGTGTGCATTATTACACACTCCTTATTTAAAATTTGCTTAACCACGCTTCGGCATTATTCATTCAGGTTTTGGAGGTTTACTGTCTGTCGTGTAGTAGTTCGACTATATGACAGCGTTCTCCGTTCCGTAGACATATTTTTTGATCTTTCCTTTAATTTACTGGCAGCCCAGCCTAGCCTTCCCCAGAAAAACTGTTCCCGTATCTTGTAATAATATCTTCAAACAATCGACCGATCTCTATCTAAAACCCCTTGAAACAAGCGACCGATTTCCACTTCAAATAGATTAACTAAGTTTTGTGAATCAATATGAATTTGATTATTAGTAGATTCACTCATAATTTTGTTTAATTTTATTCTTAAATCTTCAATTTTAGTAATAATCAACATTCTTAATCTTGTAATTATTGGATATAACCTTACCAATTCAGTGTTATTTGCTTTTGTTATCTTACCAGTATTAATCTGATAACCATCTATCATAATTGATAATTGTAAATCTAATTTTTGAAAAAATTTAAAAAAAATCACCAATTTATTCAAATCAATTTTAATATGTTGATTTGTTATATCATCATTAAAAATATGATGATAATGATTTAAATAATCTTCTATGTCTCCAATTATTTTAATATAATAGTCCATTTGTCCAAATAATTGATTTTTTTTACATACAGATACCCATATAATA
>LQHL01001747.1:0-37043 GCA_001655755.1 Hemisphaericaspora haegerdaliae
AGAAACAATTTCCAAATGTCGGGATTCATCAATTAGACTTGAAAGTGCAAATTTGTCCATTTGAAACAGTAATTTGATCCATTGATTTGAACAGTTATTTGAACCATTGATTTGAAACATTGATTGGTACCAGTTGAATCATGTACGTATTGTTACTAACATATTTATTATCAAACAGGTATCCATATTCAATTCTCACCTATATCCAATTCTCAAGTCATTTTTTCACAGAATCTTCTTTCAACATCTTAACCATTCTAATGAATAACCATTATTCCTTCTCTTGTTTCCCACTTCACTGTCCCTCATCTAATCATTCATTTGTCCATTTTTTGCCTTGTGACCTCTCCCATTCCCAGATCTTGATTTAATCATTCCTGTTTAGTATCTTTCTATAGAAGTTTAATTCCACCGTAAAACCGTGCCATCATTGAGCTATACTGTAACCAGAGAGATCTCCAGTGGTACCTGCTGTCGGTGGGTTTCCAGTGGTGATCTGCTGTTCGTAGATGACGGGTCGCTGCAATTGGTAGCGCCGTCTTTTTTGGTAGCGCTGTAGAGTGGTCTCCTGCCGATAATGGGCCCCTGTAGTGCTTGATATTGGTGGTGGCCAGCGGTGTGTGCTGTGCGTGATGTGCCTGCTGATTGTGGGTTCTCGGGGTGCTTTTCTGGCGGTGTAGAGTGAGCACTTCTGTGGGTAGATACCCAGTACTGCCATTCTGAAGCATACATAAATTGACCCTTAGTATTTTTGGTACATCAACAGGGTTACAGTCTAAAGGTAGTTGCCATCTGTAGAATTTGAGTTTCGTTAATCCCGGGTGTCAGAATTGGCTTGTCCAAGAGGAAATTAGCAATCGTTTCCGGTGAATAATGACCAATCTCTCAGTATTTTAGAAAGGTTTAAGCTATATATTTATAAGAGAAGTAAATCCCCTCTGACTCTGGGAAAGAAAGAATTACGGAGTCAGTCGTAGATAGATTGCAAAGGAATTTAGCTTGAGACTCACTTCGAAGAGATTGTATTTCCGTTGAATGATTGAAAGGTTCTATCAAATAATGAATTTCTACTAGGTTTGTCTATGGAGAAATGGGTCAGTGGCTACAGAAATTGAAATTTGGCATAGTGAACCACATTATCAAATTTCCACCAAAGATAGTTAACGATGACGTAATGTGAAGATGTTTAGTGACCCAAGAAAGAAAGCATAAAGCCTCCAAGGCAAGTCTTACCTAGTAGTATGATCCAATATGAGATTCAAATCGACCCAAATCTGGGTTCATTTGTAGATCCTAACATTAATAGTACGGGGTTCATTGTATGATTATTGAACTTAGGTCACAAGACAAGACAACTACACAAAATGTCTTTTCAATTTAAAGAACCTCGGAGTTTCATATTCCATCTTCTTCATTTCCCAAAAACTTTCAGCCAAAATTTGTAAGGATATTATTTGAAACACTTGAGACTTCTAGTACGTGTAGTTTAAGAATACTTGTATGACAGTTTATGGAAACTATTAAAAGGGTTAGAAACATTTCCACCAAGGTTATGATCTTCTTGCCTAGAACACTCATTACTTTGTTCGGTTTGGTTGAAACGATTGAGATGGGGGGTCAGACAATAGAATACTTGCAAAAAAGAGCACAAAACCAAAACTTTAAATTTAAATTTATGAAATGGAAGCCTCCTGAAATTATACGAACCCTTACTTCTTTCTATTTAGAATATTCTCTAGTTTAATACTCTATACAGAGATGGGACTGTGAAATTTTGTCATTGGTAAAGTTTCCACCCCAATTCTAAAGATTTAACATGGCCCTACTGAACGAAATCCAAACTCCAGCCATGTTAATTTCCAAAACCAATGGAGACCCCACAATGTATGTCTAGTTCGGCAGAAGTTACCCAATAATCACCATGGAACTAGTTTCCCTTAACTTGTACACAAAGTTGTATCTATTGTATGTTTAAGTTATTATGGATTAATGAATACCGTATCTAAGTTTGACAAATAGGGAATGCGGTAAACAATTGCATAAACTTTCTCTCAAACGGAAAATTTTTACAGAAATATTAAGAGACTCCGCTCCTTTTATCAAGTAATCTTGAACCAATAAATGTTAAGGTTTTCGTTAAGAAGGGTCCCAATTTTATCTTCTCAAAGTAAGTCTTACTATAAAGTCTAGATTTTCAATATCAACGATTTTTTTTTCATAATCCGAGGGGTACTTCAAGTGGGGAAACAATGTTCGAGATACAAAACCAATTAAAACAAAGAAGAGTGCAATACCGTTATTCCGATTATTTATTTAACAACAAGCAGAAAACAATATCCTAGTGAAATCAAATTGTTTAGCTTGTTAACATAGTTCAATATTTTCTGCCTGAACCGAAGATCTGTTTAGCCAACGGAAAAAGAAAATTATATGAATCAAAAATCCGAGGCTGTCAGAGGAAAGAAAGTTTTTTGAATCTTAACGAAAGATTTAGAAAAACGGAGAAAAGGAATACGTTTTAAAAGTAACTGGAATCGTCTTTATTCTTATTTTACCACATAAAACTATGGAACAGTGAGAACAAATAGCAATTATAATACTTGTAGTACTGAACAATAATAAGATGAAAACAAGCCTTGTTTTCTCTCCGGTATTCCCCCTCGCCCTAAGCGGATGATGTAGAACAATAAATAGTTAAATCTCTATCAAAACCACAAGAAAATACTCGGATGAAAAATGTCCAGAAGAAGTTACAATTAGTTCTATTTTTACTGACAGTTACGCGGTAGACACGTCGCTCCCGCCCCAACTGCACGGGGCAAGATGAGGAAGAAAAAAAAAATTCACAAGCCAAAAATAAAAAGCCGTTGAAGGAAATGCATGATCGACATTATAAATACTGTCTTCATCTCGCTTGGGTTACATTTTCATTATTTTTATATCTATTTTCCAACCTTTTTCTTTCTTTAATACCGGGGGTTATTTCCTATCTTTATTCATCCAGTAGCTGACCGGAGCTAAAACTTCCATCTTCCTATTTCCCACTACTAAATTTAGAACCTAATTTTGATAATTTTTCCACCTGCCAACGTGTGCGTGACTCATTAATCAAGATCCCCAATACAGCTTTCAGTAAATTATGTCAAGAATATTAAAGTCTGCTATAGGCAAAACTGCCATTGCGACGGGTGCTGTGCTCGGAGGAACGATCGTGTATTTGGATTTCATAAGGCCTCGTAATCCACCTGAATTAATCACATCCTATGAACCATTAAAGAAATCATTAGCCACACCTCCATCTCGAGAAACTTTGGTAAAAAATTTAAAAAGTACCAAAAAGTTCGATATGTTAGTTATTGGAGGTGGTGCAGTAGGTACAGGTGCTGCTGTTGATGCAGCCACACGTGGAATGAATGTTTGTCTTTTGGAAAAAACTGATTTTGCAGCTGGTACTTCATCAAAATCTACTAAAATGGCTCATGGTGGTGTCCGTTACTTAGAAAAAGCCATTTTCCACTTATCTAAAGCACAATTGGATTTAGTTATTGAAGCCTTGAATGAAAGAGGGAACATGATAAGAACTGCCCCTCATTTGTGTGGAATTTTACCAATTATGATTCCAGTTTATACTTGGTGGCAGGTTCCATATTTTTTTGCTGGGTGTAAAATGTACGATTGGTTTGCTGGATATCAAAATTTACGGTCATCTACAATCCTTTCTAAAGAAATCACTAGTGCAATTTCTCCAATGTTAGATAGTTCCAACTTGAAAGCAAGTTGTATTTATCATGATGGTACTTTTAATGATGCAAGAATGAACTCTACTTTAGCAATTACTGCTATTGAAAATGGTGCAACTGTCTTGAATTATTTCCAAGTTGAACAATTATTAAAAGATGATTCTGGAAAGGTTGTTGGAGTTAAAGCTAAAGATTTAGAAACTAATCAATTACATGATATTAAGGCTACATCTGTTGTAAATGCTACTGGTCCTTTTGCTGATAAGATTTTAGAAATGGATGAACATCCACAAGGTTTACCTCCAAAGGAAGAACGTAAGCCAAAGATGGTTGTTCCATCTTCTGGTGTTCACGTTGTTCTTCCAGAGTATTATTGTTCTCCAGATGTTGGTTTATTAGATCCTTCTCCTTCTGATGGACGTGTGATGTTCTTCTTACCATGGCAAGGTAAAGTACTTGCTGGTACCACTGATACTGCTTTAAAGACTGTTCCAGAAAATCCCGTTCCTACTGAATCAGAAATTCAAGAAATTTTGCGAGAATTGCAAAAATATATTGTATTCCCAGTTAAAAGAGAAGATGTTTTATCTGCTTGGTCCGGTATTAGACCTTTAGTAAGAGACCCATCAACTGTTACAGAAGGAAATGAAGCTTCCACTGAAGGTATTGTTCGTTCTCATTTATTAACTCAATCTCCTTCTGGATTGGTTACGATTTCTGGAGGTAAATGGACAACTTATCGTGAAATGGCACAAGAAACTGTTGATCATGTTGTAACGAACTTTGATTTTGAAGGTAAACCATTCAAGCCATGTCAAACCAACGAATTAGTCTTGATTGGTGGTGAAGATTATTCAAAGAACTATACTGCTAGATTGATTCATGAATATCAAATTCCTTTGAAATTAGCTAAACATTTGGCAAACAATTATGGATCTAGAGCTCCTTTAATTTTGGAATTATATAAAGCAACCGATTACAATAAGTTACCAGTTGCTTTGGCCAATTCTAAATCATTTAAACCTTCTGAATCCACTTCATCACCTGAAAACCATTTAGATTATGAAAGTTTTGAAGAACCATTCACAATTGCTGAATTAAAATACTCACTCAAATATGAATACATTAGAACTCCAGTAGATTTCTTAGCTAGAAGAACAAGATTAGCCTTTTTGAATGCAAAGGAAGCTTTAATTGCAGTTGACGGGGTTGTTGATCTTATGGGTAAAGAACTTAAATGGGATAGAAACACTCAAGAGAAAATGAGAAAAGATGCAATTAGTTACATAAGTGATATGGGTGTCTCTGTCATTAACTAGAGAAACGTTTTGTTATATGGTATTTTGTATAGTTAGTATTTGTTTAACATTTGTATATTTTAGATTGGTTTTGTATAGAAAAGTAAAATTAACACTTTGACAATATTTTTTTCTATTCCTTCTATGGAAATTTCGTTCACTTTCTTGGTCTTGGCTTTAAAGATCCAAATTTACAAGAAATATCTTATAGTCCAATCCAGCAGCCCCCCATATGATATGAACTACCTGACGGACTCTCACCAGAAAATGGATAGTCCATATGAGAACAATGATAATCTTTTGAATAATTCCTACGTTCAGTCAGCGAACCCGAAGAACGGTTCATTCATTTCGCCGTACGAGGACTTTTCAAGCCCCACTTCCCCCAATTACACAGCCACTCCCACCGACAGTACAGACGAGTCGCTGCTCTCCAAGCTCTTGGGATCTCTACCCTTGTTGCTGGCATATCCAATTATATTTTTGTCACACAATCTAAGTACTTCATTTGGGAGTGACCCGGGTCATATTGTCAATAAGGTTCTTTTGAATGTGTTTCTGGCAACGATATTTTTACTTATAGCTACTGTTTTCAGTAAGTTATCCATATTCCCACAAGTTAACTCGGAAGATCAAGAGACTTCAGGGCTAAGAAAGCCAAAATTTTCTTTGACTATATACCTCTTAGTGCTGGCATTCTTGATCCATTTTTCAACTTCATACATGCCATCATCCAGGGCAGCATTGTTATGTTTTGGACTATTTGTAGATCCTTGGAATTTATATACCCCCTTGGCTTTAATTTATGATTGTTATATTCACAAAAATGACCAAAGTGCTTTAATTCTGGTCATTGCAAGTTATGGTTTACTTTTACTTGGATTTTATGTGCTATCAAGAAGATTTAGAGGTGTATCTATAAACTTATTATTGATGAATGTGTCGAAACTTCCTTTATTTGGAGTCCTGTTGGTGGCCGGAATTGGCATGGTTGTTTATAACCCGGAGAATATAAGTTTCAGTATGATTGGAGTGAATTTAGCAAGTTGGGCAGTATTTATTATAGCTTCACAAGAATATGATGTCAATACTAGCAGATTCGCTCCTTTATTCATAGCTATTTTGTCTGCCATTTTTGAATATATTGTTCTCGGAAACAATTTTCGAATTGAACAAGGAATAAGTATTCTTTGCACAGGTCTAATCAAACCTCAAGAGATATTTTCCTTGAAAGGAAACTCAAGTAAATCTTCAGAATCTCCATCAATAATAAAGCAATTAATAAGTCATGATGATACTAGGGCAATTTTCAATTTCCTTCTTTTAAATTCCAGTTTTATGTTTATTCAATTTCTTTATTCATTCAGATCAAAATCATTAGGTTTACTTTCAGATTCAATACATATGGCATTAGATTGCATGTCGCTTGCGTTAGGTTTAATAGCAAGTATAATGTCGAAGCATGAAATTGATCCAAATGGGAAATATCCGTTCGGTTTACGGAATTTTGAAATTTTGGCGGGGTTTACCAATGGAACTCTTTTAGTAGGTATTAGTGGAACGATCATGTTTGAAGCCATTGGTAGATTATTTCATCCTGTACATTTGCAAAAGACAAATGAATTGATTATAGTTTCATTTTTGGGTCTTTTGGTGAATTTGGTAGGGATTTTTGCATTCAATCATGGCCATTCCCATGGTCATGGTCATAGTCATGGGCATAGTCATAGTCATGGACACTCTCACTCACATGTACATTCTCAAGAGGAAAAACATGAACAAACTCAGGAACATGTGCAAGCAAATGAGCATTCTCATAGACATGAACACGGCCATGATGAAAAGGATCATGATCCTACTACTGGTTCTAACAAAGAATCACACTCACATGATTCTGATAGTCATATGAATGATAATATGAGAGGGATTTTTTTGCATATATTAGCAGATGCTTTGGGGTCAGTTGGGGTAGTTATTTCAACAATTTTAACGAGAATTTTTGAATGGGAAGGATTTGATCCGATTGCATCATTAATTATTGCCTTTATGATTTTTATTTCGGCTATTCCGTTAATCCAATCCACTTCATCTACATTATTATTGAGGATAAACAAGAAGAAAGAAGATCAAATCAGAGGTGCATTACATGAGATTTCTCAAATTAAAGGAGTACGATCATTTACTACTCCAAGATTTTGGCCTGATTCAACAAATTCAATAAATGGATATGTTCATGTCCAAATCTATAGAGGAGAAAATAGTTCATTCATTAAAAGACAATGTGAGCAAATCTTTGAAGGTGTGCGTATTGACGCAATGATCCAAATTGAGAATGATTATGATGATTGTTGGTGTAGAAAGTAGTAGAGGTTATGTTATAGACATAAGAAAGTTTGTAGTCAATAAATTGAACTTTCTCTTGAAGTAGTGACATTTGCATGAAATTCTAGTCTTCGTAGTTGGAACAATTGTTGAAGTTGTCAACATATCCTAGTGAACACTAGTGGCCTACAAAAATAAGATGATTGACACCCTTCTTATCCTTTCTAGATATCTAATAAGTAATATATTAATTCTATATCAAACAAACTAAAACACTTTACACCTTTTTCAGTTTAGAAATATAAATCACTAGTTGGTTATCAATGCTCTTCTTCCTTTACTTCTTCTTCTTCATTATGTTCCTTTTGTTCTTCCTTTCCCTCCTGTTCTTCCTTTCCCTCCAGTTCTTCCTTTGCCTTCTGTTCTTCCTTTCCCTCCTGTTCTTCCTTTCCCTTCTCTTCTTCCTTTTCTTCCTCTCCTTTTTCATACATATTTGAGAAACCTAGTTTATCTTGTTCATCCCCGAAAGCCTGACAGAAATTTTTACAATTTTGGGAAACACACCGAATCATACTATCATGGGTAGATTTATAATAATCATCATTTCTGATAGAATTCTTTTCCAAACGATTTACCAACAGTTTAATACCTGATGTATGAAGCAAAATATTGTTTTCATCAGCAACAGAAAGTGTTAAAGTCAAATAATCTATTCCTGTCTTTTCATCTATCTCCCACATTGAAATACCATTGGGAATTAACACATTAGGCGCTCTTATATCACATGAAATCTTAGAATCCATCCATCCAGTAACATTAATATTAAATGATATATATCCTGATAGATAATTAAGTTTGAATGAAGATCCAGTTTTGGTTAAGATTAAAAAATTTGGTCTATACATTTCTCGTCCACATCCACAATCCATAATATGAGATCTTAAGAATCCAATCCATGTTTGTCTGCTGCCATGGGTGTCTTGATTCTTTAATGGAATAAGTTCAGTTCCACCTCTAATATCTCCAACGCCGCCACTTGAACCATCTTTTTGTTCAAAAGCAATATCGCAGTAGATTGCTCCTCCTTCGACTATATTATTCATCGAACATTTAAGTACGGTTAAATGTTCCCATTGATATATCAAATAGAGATTATTTGGTTCTTTTGGATCTATGAATGGTGTCCAATTTTTTTCAACTTGTTTTCTTTCAATATATCTAACTCTTAATTCAGCCACTTTGTTAAACAATAGGTTATCAAATCTAGGATCGGTGCTTCCATCAGTGTTTGCCTTACCCAATTGAAATTGGAATAACCAACCGATAAACATCGATCTATACATTCCATAGGTTGTTTTCGTAGCTTTATCTTCATCTAATATCTCTTGTCCAGAAGGTTTCCTATGGTATGCATTAAAGATTATTGCAGGTTCAGGTTCATCAAATTCATTATTAATCAAAAATATTCTTGTATCTTCTGGACCATACCATCTTTCCCATTTATATGCACTATTATGATAGAATGGAATTGACATGAATCTTGGGAAATTGAATTTCTTTAATTCTCGTTTATTATCTGGTGATTTAACCGATAATATCAAATCGATATTATGTAATTCATTCCAGTTTTTATCATAAACTTGAGAATATAATAATGAAATTTGAGGATCCCATTTGATTGCAGTGGCAGTAAATAATACTCGACTAACCATCAAATGAACTCCATACTTCTCTAACCAAACAGAAGTGCCGGCAAATTTATAGAAATGTTGATGCAACGAATCATTTTCTATATATTCATCTAATTTTCCTTCAAAAAAACTTGCTAATTCAAAGAATGGCTCTTCATTGCTCAATTGATTATTTAATACTTGTGCCATTTCTTTGAAATCATCATGCAAATGTTGGTATTTGGTGATTTTGAAGGATTCATTATGTAAAATGTTGTTGCATGTTTCACTGCCTATAATGGAATCGTATAATGAAATATTATGTATTGAATAGTTTTGATTCACAATTTCAGGAGTTAAAGGATTTGAATGGTGAAGATCAACTTGATTTGGTATGCTATTTTCATCTAAAAGTGCCATAATTGAACTATCAATCTTGTAGTTATTTGGAAATATTGTCGTATCATTTTTCAAATCATGAACAGTTACAATTTTAGATAAAAGGAAATTCTCCCCTACATGAAATACTGTTACCAGGAAGTATATTATGGTGATAATTACTGATAGTGCTAGTAATAGCTTTAAAAGAGACAATCTTGTAGACAATATGCGATAGGTACGCATTGTTCCTTTAAACTGGGATGTTGGATGATGAGAGAGAAGGGATGATTTGGCTTTCTCGAAAGTTTTTTCAAATGAATGAGGGTTCTTTTATATGATTAAATAGGTTCTAGTATGGAATATGGTAAATATCATGATTTCGAAAAATCAAGAATACAAGCCCTTATCAATGCCTGGAGCCCCCCTTTGCTAATCATTCTTTCAATAGAAATTACTGGATGCTAATATTAATTATTTTGCAACTTTCACTAAAAAATAATATATTGTTGACACATGAAAAAATGCATGAGTGAATAATTAACAATAAACCACAGTTTTGTATTTTAGCAAGGGTTTAACAGGGGTCAATTGCTCGTCTGTTCAACTTACAAGATGGGATGTAAAGCTTCCATATGTTCTATATATGAGAGCAAATTAGATTCAAACCTTCTCTAAGAACTCACTTTTAAGGCGTGCCAAATGAATTAAATCTGTTTGGGAGTTTAAAAAATACATATTTGCTCATTCGTATTTTTTCAATTGTTGTCATTGTATGTAAAGTAATTGTCAATTGTAACAGATTCATATTTGTGGTATATCCTTAATTAAGCAAGGCTTAAAGCGTCGTATTATTTTTGTCTTCCGTGGAATAGAAATGATGAGGACCAGGCCCGCCTCAGTCTATCTAAGCCTGTGTCAATAACATGGATTTCATAAGCAGTATATCCCCGGCCCCAGTCTTCTCTATACAAAAAGTTACTTTTTACTTGACGATACTCTTGTGACCTTGTCACTTTAGGTTTATGCAGGGTGGCGGTATACAATGTAGTAAGTTATTATAAAATGTTCCATCTGCTTGTGATTTCAAACCTTACTATATGATCAATTAAAAAAATAATTAAGGAAGAATGTAATTCACAGTCATTTACGGTGGAAATTTCACAAAAACGTGTAGGACAATGTAATACATTGTTTAGTGTAATTACAATACATTTGTTATAGAAAATAATTTTATGAAAATGATTCATGGGGTCCCCTCACAACGGATAATTACTGAAAACTCAAATTGCAAAGTGTGACTGGAGAAGGGTTTGGGTATGTTTTATCCAACTTCAATGGTTGCAACTATCTTGATCTCAGAAAAATCGGTATTGCTAGTGAGTGGCCCGGCACCTTGAATTTCAAATAAAGATTATCTTGGTAATAAGCCTCCCTAGTAATATTGCTAGAATGGAAGTTTGTGTTGTGAAATCTTAATTTGTCTGATTACGACTATTGTTTCATTTTGTGTCTTCTCTAAACTCTTTAGTAAGACTAGATCTTTCTTAAATGTTCCAATTTCTTGTGTGGTCTTTTTTTGCTTTTATTGTCCATTAATCTTCTAAACTGATGTTGTTCTTAGAGTTCGTGATTTATGTAAATGTGCCATACAAGATGACTTTGAACTATTAGCTAACAGTGATATCGACCCTAATAGTAGTAGCGATTTCAAACTTAATCCCAGCCACTACTATTGATTGGATTGTGATCAAACCAAAAAATAATATAACAATTCGCCACACCATTTATTCTGCAAAATAGATACAACTGTATTCAAATCCACATGGTTTTTCCACATCTAGTCCATAGACAAGTAACGTGCCTCTGCGATGACAAAGAACATGGCTAATTCGCTTCTATAAATAGTTGCAGTTTTTTTATTGTCCCAGAGAAAAAGTAGAGTGCCAAGAATTTGAATTTCAATTAGCCTGATTGATTTAGAATTGATGAATAAAACAATTAGTTTTATGAATATAATAATTCATTGTTTTCCTTGCATGAACTGTAACCAAAAATAATTTAGTCACGTGTTATTGTAAGTGATTTCAGATTTATACTCATTAAAGCTCTACATGATATAAAAGATCCTAATTCAATTGATTCTTATTTATCAAAGACCCGAATTTCCTCATGGATTTAATTATTATATTGAACAATCTCCTTATTACAATTTGTATCAGGTGGTGACTCGGGGAGATCTTCAATTTTACAACGGAAATTAATTGACATTTCGAAAAGTGCTATGTTCAAAGAAAGCTCTACTTTATACAAGGGACATATGAACTTTGATATAAAGTACTGTTCTGGTATAGTCATTTTGGGTGTCCACAGAGGACCTTTCAAACACTAGGCAGAAATCATAAAATTCATTTTTGGTTAAAGTACACGACTTTTCGTTGTACCTAAAGCCCATCTCAGAAAAGTACCGTTAATATAAAGCAATTTGTTCATTGGTTAATACCTACAATAAAAAGAGGAATATAACCAAAAATAGTAAAACTTAATGTCAAGAACAGGTGTATTGGTATTAGGACCAGCAGGTGCTGGTAAATCTACATTTTGTAATTCTATGATTTCATATATGCAATCAGCTGGTCGTCGTGCTCATATAGTAAATCTTGATCCAGCAGCAGAGCCTACTGAATATGAATTTACAATAGACATAAGAGATTTGATATCGTTACAAGATGTCATGGAAGAAATGCAGTTAGGACCTAATGGTGGTTTAATATATTGTTTTGAATTCTTGTTAAATAATTTAGATTGGTTAGATGAAGAGATTGGAGAATATAATGATGAATATTTAATATTTGATTGTCCTGGACAAATTGAATTGTATACTCATATCCCAGTGTTACCTACTATTGTCAAACACTTACAACAATCACTTAATTTTAATCTTTGTGCAACTTATTTATTGGAAGCACCATTCATTATTGATAATTCCAAATTCTTTTCAGGAGCATTAAGTGCAATGTCAGCTATGATCTTATTAGAATTACCACATATAAACATCTTATCAAAAGTGGATTTAGTTAAAGATGAATATAGTAAGAAACAATTAAAGCGATTCTTAAATCCTGATCCATTATTATTAAGTAAACAAGATGATACTTTCAATCCTAAATTTAACAAGCTAAACAAATTGATAGCAAATTTAGTAGATGACTTTGGAATGGTTCAATTCTTACCTTTAGATTGTTCCAAGGATAGTCGATCAGTTGAAACTATCTTAAGTTATATTGATGATGTGACGCAATGGAGTGAAGGACAAGAACCAAAGGAACCAAATGACGAAATAGAACTTCCTGATGATTATTAGACGATGTGTTGTTGTGTATATATACCACCATTGTATAGTAGCTTAATAGACATATATTTCTGTAGTACTGCATATAAACAAAATGATGGATGGAATATTTTTCAGGTTCAACTGCAATTGATGAAGAGGAAGAAAAAAAACATCACAATAAACTTTCAATTGAACCTAGGAGTTTTTTAACACAACACGGAAATATACATCGAACAGGAAGATGGTACAAATAAGCGAGGTCAAGGACGTACAATCGAGAGAAAGCAGAACAGCTGCACACACTCATATCAAAGGATTGGGTCTTAATGAACATGGGGTGGCCAAGAATATCGAAGGAGGATTTGTAGGACAAACTGATGCTAGAGAGGCATGTGGGATTATTGTTGACTTAATCAAGTCTAAGAAGATGTCCGGTAAAGCTATATTAATAGCTGGTCCACCTGCTACCGGTAAGACTGCTTTAGCCTTGGCTATTTCACAAGAATTGGGTCCCAAAGTTCCATTTTGTCCAATTGTTGGATCAGAACTTTATTCAGCAGAAGTTAAAAAAACTTCTGCTTTGATGGAAAATTTTAGAAGAGCAATTGGGTTAAGAATTAAGGAAATCAAAGAAGTATATGAAGGTGAAGTCATTGAACTTACTCCAGAAGAAGCTGAAAATCCTTTAGGTGGTTATGGTAAAACTATAAGTCACGTTATTGTTGGATTGAAAACTGCAAAGGGTACTAAGAGTCTTAGATTAGATCCTAGTATTTATGAAAGTATTCAAAAGGAAAGAGTGACTGTTGGAGATGTTGTTTATATTGAAGCAAACACAGGTGCTGTTAAGAGAGTTGGAAGATCAGATGCCTATGCCACAGAATTTGATCTTGAAGCAGAAGAATATGTACCATTACCAAAGGGAGAAGTTCATAAGAAAAAAGAAATAGTACAAGATGTCACTTTGCACGACTTGGATGTCGCAAACGCTAGACCTCAGGGTGGACAAGATGTTTTATCCATGATGGGACAACTCTTAAAACCACGTAAAACTGAAATCACTGATAAATTAAGAGGTGAAGTTAATAAAGTTGTATCTAAATATATTGATCAAGGTGTTGCAGAATTGATTCCAGGTGTTTTATTTATCGACGAAGTTAATATGTTAGATATGGAAATTTTCACATATTTGAATAGAGCATTGGAAAGCACCATTGCTCCAATTGTCGTATTGGCCTCAAACAGAGGTTTAACTACAGTTAAAGGTTCAGATGATGATCTTAAGGCACCACATGGTTGTCCACCGGATTTAATCGATAGACTTTTGATTGTAAGAACTTTGCCTTATAATCAAGAAGAAATTAAAACCATTATATCCAAACGTGCCGTGTTAGAAGGGTTAAATCTTAGTACTGAAGCTTTGGAAAAAGTATCTGTGCATGGTATTACCATTTCCTTGCGTTATGCCTTACAATTATTAACTCCAGCTGGTGTTCTTAGTTCTAGTGCTGGTCGTTCCGAAATAACTGTTGAAGACATTGAAGAATGTGAATTGTTATTCTTAGATTCTCGTCGTTCAATTAGAGTATTAGAATCAAATAAAAATTTCCTTTAGTTAGGGATAGATATATTGTCTAGGAAATGGATTTTTCTAATAAAAGGATGTAAATTTATAATGTGAGAAGATTTTTTAAAAAAAAAAATTAAATTAATACACTTCTAACTACTCCTCCCCAATTCACTACATTCTTCGATGAAGTTAGTTGGAGAAACAATGTCTGTACTTCCATATACAACCTTTTTAGATGATTTTCCAGGTTCAGAAGCCCATTCTTGTAAGTTTTGATATTCTAAGTAATTACCTCCTCCAACAACGAACACCAATGACTCTTGATATGATTGTCTTCTTGGTGGCTTGGAATGACCTCCTCTTGATTTTGGATCCAAATATAAGTATTCATCTGTTAATTGAACATAATTTGCCGATGCATTATTTGGTTCCATTATGGCTTCAACTATATTGGTGATTGGTAATAATTTCTTTTCAGGAATGAAACTCTTAATTTTGGTTGCAATTGAACTTAAACCTTCTGAAATTCTACCTTCAGTCAATCCATATAATTTCGAAGATAACCCGCTCAAAAGTGCAGATGAATTTAAATTGGATTGGGCATTATTATGTGAATTCTTTTGGGTTGAAATGTCATTCAATGAAGTCAAATTTGCCAATTTTGAATTCTCTTTAAACTTAAGTATATAATCAAGAGGAGACATATCAATATGAGGATATTTTTCGTTAAAAATTTCTTTGGCTTTAGAAATATAGTCCGAAGTGACATCAGTAACCAATGTCAATATAATCAATGTACGTAATTTGTCTAATGAACTATCTCTTTCGGAATCAACTGGCAAAATGTCAAGGAATTCTTTTAATTCTTTTGGATCATTTGCATTCTGTTCAATTTCAAAGAATTTATCCAAGTTCTTAGCTTGTAATTCACTGATTAATGCTGCTAAAATATCCATATGCATATCTAGAGTTGCCTTTCTGGCAGTTAATTCAGGTAACTTCTCCACTGCTTGTTGAATATTTGCAGTATCGCTGGCATTTGGATCTATATCTTGTAATGAAGTAATACCTGTCTTACTTGTCACTTCCTTGGCATCATTCTTATAAGCATTCAATTCAGTATCTGCGTTTTCAACAACATCAGGAAATGGTAATTGAGAATATTTATTCCAAAAGAAATCTCTTGGGTCAACATCATAACTTTTTGTAGTTGGTTGTGGGGATTCCTTGGAATATTTGACGATCTTAATAGTATTTCTTTGTAATGTGAAAACATCACTAACCATACATTGATAAATCCAAGAATGGGAAAACATTGAGGCCAAATCAAAATTTCTATCTAACAATACTAAAACTGGTCTCTGGTGAATTGATTGAGTTGCAATTCCTGTATTTCTTGAATTACTCAAATAATCTCTTAATTTCAAGTCCAATTGAGTTGCTACAAATTCTGCAGGTCCATGTTGTTGAGCCCGTATTACCGGAACCAGATTCATAGCTATTATGGTAGAAAGTAAACCTTGAGCAATATTATCTACCATTTTATGAATGGTATCTTCATCAGTACCGACAGTATTGAAGGTGGTAAATATTTTGGGTAAACTTAATGAAAATAAATTTGGTTCAGTAACAACAAAGTCAAGGTATTGATCATAAACTTGTTTAATTTTGAAAGATTTACCAGAAACAGAAACTTTCTTCGCAAATTCTTCAAGAAGCTCTCGGTTGATTGATGATGTGAAGTTTATATAGAAGGAGTCATATTTATCATGATTAAGATCATCAATAATATATAAGATATTCTCAATAGTTGGCTCAACAAAGTAAATGACAGGAACATCAGGCAATGGCGATCTGTTTGAATTTATTAACGAATGAACAGTAATCCCACATCTTAATAAATCATTAACTCTCAATACAGATGAAATCACCCCTCGAGATTTATTATCTAGAACTAAGACTTTCCAAATTATTTCTTCACTTTTTGAAGCAAGTGTCAAATCAGCAGAACCCTCCTTATTCAAATGAAGCATATGCTCCAAGATTTCTATTTGCCTGTTTCGCAAATTTGAAGATTCAATGGATGACATCGCCGAATGGTCTTGATGTGTACAGTCTTTTGAAGGAATGGTTTAAAATATGTGTAACCATTTCTATGGGACAACCAAAAAAAAAAGACAACCAACAAGTTTTGCTTAAAACTCGAAAAAAAACTGTAGACTTCCTAATTGGGAAATAAGCAAGCTGTTGATGTTCTACGTCTCTGTATGCCACACTTACCAAACTAAAAGCTAAATAAATAGATAAATAATTACTATATACTATTCTAAAATCTAAAAAAATAAATTTAATAATACTTATAAAACCTAAGCTAGGGAACGTCTGATAATACTATCATTAGCTTGTCTTATTTGAATTGAAAATGCAAAGGGATGATTGATTAAGTCGAAGGCTATGGGGGTCGACAGATTGGCAAAAAAGGTTCTTAAATGTACATCATCTAATCTGATTATTTAGTTTTGTATTCAACAATCCCTCTCAAAACTTTTATCCTTCCGTATATTTCATGATCTATGTAATTTTCTTCGTCTTTTGCATCTTTAGGTTTGTTTTTATGTTCCATTCCTGGCTTGGGCCAATTGCATTTTAATCCAAGTCTTGCACATTCGGTACATCTAGGTCTAGTTTCGCAACATCTTTTCTTTCGTTGACGACAAGTTAAGCAACCCAAACGTGATCTTTTCTTGACTGGATGAGACCCCGGTGAACCTGCACTACTTTTGGGGCTTGTGCTTCTCCCACTTACTATTGACAGCCTTCTTGAGTCAAACTTTTTTTGTGACTTCTTTCCTTCCCTCTGCTGTCGTATTGTACCCTTGTTCACGTGTTCTGATTGTGTGGCATTCTGTAATGAATAGTCCCATGGCTGTTCACTGGTGGTAGGATTTGGAATACCATAGTCCTGCATTTGGTATTGCTGTACTGGTACTGGGATAATTCCTTGGTATTGTTGTCTAGGTATGTTTGGGTTTGGGCCTTGAGTCATTTGGGATCCATAATCTTGTTGATTTAAAAATTCTCCGGGAATGTAAGAAAACGGCTGTGATGGATAATGCAGAAATATGCCTGGATTTTGCTGTAGTTTATCAGCTTCTGGTGCTTGAATGGGATAATTTACACTCATAAAGCTGGCACGATGTTGAATTGGGGTTATAGATGGAATTTGTCCTCCCTGGTATGGAGGGGGTCCTAGATAAGGTTGAGCAATAGGAGCTGTATTGGTATTGCTTGTTGAATTTGAATCTGGGGCATTTGGCTGTATCAGGCTAATATTGGTAGCATCTGTCGTCGATCCTGATGCCTGGTTTCGAGTATCGGAACTTCCGTCTGTGGAGTTATTTCCATTCCAACTTTGTGATGTCCATCCACTCATTGAAAAGGGTTGTGTAGGAAAATGGATTGGAGTTGTTAAATGAGTGTCTCAACCCTCTTAATCCGTAATAAATATGTTGTGTAAAGTTCTTTGTTTAGCTTGTTGTACAAGCTGGTAAGTTGTGGCTAGTTTTCTTCGATGGAATTTGAGTTTGTTTTCAATTGAAACTGAGGGTCCACTTGACTCGTAAATGTTTTGTAACGCCACCTTCGTTACTTACAAACAATTGGAAAAGGTTTATGCCTTATTTAGGCTCGTTTAGTTGGGCTCTAATTGTCTTAAAAAACAGAAATCACCTAAAAACTATTAATCTTGTTGATGAAATCTGAAATCTGAAATCTAACCGTCTGTCGATTGAGTTGAGGAAAAAAGCTTCTATTTTCTAGAATTGTTTATTTTTTTCTTTTTTTATTTCTTCAAAAAAGTATTTGGGGGGAGCAAGTTATTCACCTCGGAAATCTCTTTAAAGGGCCAAAAAATATTTGAAAGTTTGGTACTGCTTCTTCTTCACACCTTTTGGAAAACAAATTGGGAATAATATTTTTCTCAAGTAACGTTGAGCCATTTTCTGTTGTATTTATACTGTGTACCTTCAATAAGCACCATTACCTATTTTCTTTTAATTTTGGTTTTCTCCTATGGTAACCAAGGGGGTTTAGGTTTGGGGAAAAATAGAGAAAAAAAAAATTAGGAAATGAAAGGTATCTAAACCATCTAAAACTTAGTAGTATAAAAAAGTTAATTTTAGGGGCACGTATTGAGAAAAAGATAATTCCAGTTTATCACGTAGAACGCAAATTTTAAGACAATAGCATATGCTCGAACGGCTATATGTTCATTGTATAGTTTTGGTTTTGTGTTCTGGGGATAGCCCAAATATATAGCTTGTTTGTTTTTGTTGTTTTTGTTAAAAAGGTTTTAACGAGTTAAAAATATTTTTTTTTAAAAAAGTCAGCATAAAAAATATGACTAAAAATTTAAAAACAATTAATCTTGTTAAAAGCTTTACATGGAAAAATAATATTATTTTTGTAATAATTGTGCCTAGACGAACTAACCTATTTACAAAGAATGCAAATTACTGAAGATAAAGGTTGATGGAACATGTAGCTAACTCCGTGCTTATACCAGTTGACGTCACCCCCCCCTTCTCCCTCCATGCCCACCTTTTTTATTGGTCAAACCTGGGCACGTCATTCAAACCTGGATACATCATTCAAACCCTGGTTGCGAATATTCTCAGCATAAAACTCCCTGTTTCAGATCTGTTTGGATGCTAAAATGAATTCAAACCACTTACAGACATTAAGGGGTGACTATAAAAGTAGTGGAATTTGTTGCACGTGCCTTCAGCTGAAAAGGGTTTAACCAAGACTTGCTTCTCGAACAAGCTGTACGTAAAATGAGATTCTTGCTCCTGTACCTATTCAAAAGTTCTTTGACTGTTACCTGTAGGTAAGTAAGAACACATTCTTGATTAAAGTTAGAAAGTGGGCCTTGCTTAGAAAGTTTTAGAGTTGGGGATAATTAAACCGATATGCAGGTAATTCAAGTTCAATAGGCAGAGTTTAATTTTGTGGCGTTACTTGGTTATGTGCCCTTGAAATCTAATATGGACCCGTAAAAGGAAAATCCAAAAAAGGGAGAACTGGTAATGCAAGTTTCGGAATTTACCTGTTACTGTTGAGGGAATGATGATTACGTAAAGAATCTTATTGTTATTGGGTTCTTCTAAGTCATTGGCTTATCAAAACTAAACAAGTCTATTAAATACGAATGAAAATTATTCGAAAGGACAAATAGCCGAGGTATGTATAGTTGACAATAGGGTAGCTTGATATATTATTTATTGTTTGAAATTATTTTTTTGCTTCCGTGTGTAATTTGTTTTTGATTGTTTCTTTTCCTACTAAAGTTCCCCCAAACGGCGTCATTCTTCAGTTATGTATAGAAGTAGGTAGAATACCTATGAGTAAATGCTGTGTAATGAAAAAATAAAACTTCAGTTGGTTTATTTCCCAAGTTGTTTGGTTTCGGGTTAGAATAATAATAAAGCTGGTTTGGGAGGGAGAGAAAAAGTTAAGTATTTGCCATTATAAAAATTAGCACTTTTACTTGTTCTTTTAGTTCTGTCCAACCTCCAAAGATAGATAAATCTCTAGATAATGCTAATTATTAGCTGAATTGCTGGTCGCAAGCGTATAGTTTCCAATTATCTTGCCGAAATCTTAGTGATTGCCCCGCCCGCCTCATTGAAGTGGCGTTTACAATTAGCAGAATCATAAATACAAAAGAAAGGGTCTAGAGGATGCAACATTTTCTGGAAAAAATATTTTTTTTGCTACAAAGGAGTGACACAAAAATAGAGTTATTATTTAGCTCAATGGAATTGGATCACAAAATCAATCTTTGCAAAGTTTTATATTTATAATTCCTTATCTAAGTATTGAGAGAGAATATACACCATTTACATATGAATGATAAGAATGTGTCTAATCTATTATTTTGTACAACCTGATCACATCATCGGTGGCATTCCACCTGGCATACCGCCTGGCATACCACCTGGAGCACCTCCTGGAGCACCTCCTGCACCACCATCTTTCAATGATGATCTACCAGCCTTTAATAATTCGTCACATAATAATAAATTAGATGCAATACCAGTAGCAGCAGAAATTGCATTCCTTACAACTCTATAGGAGTCCCAAATACCTTCGATGGTAGGATCCATTGGTTCACCTAACTTCAAGTCAACACCAACGACGTTACCTTCAACAATTTCATCTTGACAGTTAGAAATGGTTTCTAATTGATCTAAACCAGCATTAGAAGATAAGGTCTTTGGAATTACCAAGAGAGCTTCTGAGAAAGCTCTGATACCTGACTTGTTCTTACCTTTAAGGAATGACTTACTTTCTTGAGAATGTAATAAGTGGTTATTGCAACTTAACCAAAAAGCACCTGCACCAGGTAAGACAGCTTGATCTTTGAGAACATTAGAAACTGATCTCAACCCATCTCTGACAGCATCTTTTGTTTGTTGTAAGACGTGATTATTCGATCCCTTTATCAATATCGTGGCAGCCTTTGGATCTTTATTTTCCGTAACATAAGTGAATTTATCTTCACCAATACTATTTTCGTAAACTAATCCTGAATAACCTAAAATATCTGGAGTTAAATCATCAACTGAGTTTTGAGCTTCACCACCGCAAACTAACTGCAATCTTTCCATATTTCTTCTCTTGGCTCTTCTAAGTGCCAATATACCATTCTTGGCTAAAACATCCAAAGACATTGGATCAATACCCTTTTGATTTATTATAACAAAACCTTTATTAGAATTAAGATCACATACTTCATTTTTCAATTCAATAATTTTTCTCAATTTGTCATCAACGAATTTTCTTTCAGATGCAACTAATTTATCACGTTGTTCAGCAGATGAATAGAAAAAACCGGAGTTGACTTCAGTCTTTTCGTACTCTAAGGAAACGTTTAAGATAAGAACATAAGCGTTTTCTACACGTCTAGGCATGTCTGGATGACGAGCACCATGATCTAATACCAACCCCTTAACTAATTCTGTTTCTTTTGAACTTCCATGTTGCATAGTCATGATTTCAATCATATGTAAATCAAAGTTTCTTTCATTGTTTCCCTTAACGGTTAGCACAGCATCGGTGACAATAGGTGTTAATACATCAGCAATTTGATTATTAACCTTGGTAGCTAAAGAAGATCTAGCAATCGTGAGAAGAAATTCACGATCAAAACTTTCAGGGATTGTTTTAAATTGATCTAAATATTTCAAAGATTCTTCTCTAGCAATCTCAAATCCATCAACAATGACTCTAGGATGAACACCTTCACTAATGAATCTTTCTGCTTGTTTCAATAATTCTCCAACTAATAAAATGACAGTAGTAGTACCGTCACCGGTAATTTCATCCTGGGCAGTTGCTGCTCTTGCAATCATCACAGCAGTAGGATGTTGAATTTGCATTTCAGTCAATAATACTTTCCCATCTTTAGTTAATTTCAATCCACCAGATCCATCAACTAAAAGTTTCAAAGTTCCCTTGGGACCTAAATTTGATGCCAAAACCAGTTGAAGCCCCTGAGCAGCACTTATATTAACTTGAAGAGCTTGTGCACGTCTTAATGACTCGGCCTTAGGATTAAGCAATTGAATCGATGACGACATTAGTGCTTATTGATCTTTTAGGTTGTAACAACAATACTAGAGAAGCCTCTGAATTTTGGAATTTTTTTTTTTTCATTCAACCTTCAAGAAAAAATTCGGCGATTTTTTTTACCCGGACGCGTATTTCAAACTCATCTCTTCCAGTAAGTGTTTTGGATATGTCGACATTCATAGAGGAAGTATTCATACCAGCAAGAGACTATCTCCATGCAAAACAAGATGATAGAGAAGAGATTATTCGAATTGGGAGGGATATTACTAGTTGTTCAAAAAAATTGATATTTTCATTACATCGACTTGAAGCAATTGAGGAATTAAGACATGATGCTGGGGGTGAATTC
Source organism: Hemisphaericaspora haegerdaliae (assembly GCA_001655755.1). NCBI lineage: Eukaryota > Fungi > Ascomycota > Pichiomycetes > Serinales > Debaryomycetaceae > Hemisphaericaspora > Hemisphaericaspora haegerdaliae. The sequence goes on from LQHL01001747.1 coordinate 22,297, forward strand.
AGGAAACATTTTGAATTGTTAAGTGATAGATTAGGACAATTACATGAGATGTTTAATGAGAATGTAAGTCTTCGTGGAACTGTCAGTGGGCCAGTCGAAGAATTAATTGAGTTTTTCACATTTGCTTATTTTCTTGGATGTCAGGCATTGCTACCCTTCACTACATTGGTTGACCTTATCAAGATATTAATCATATCAGCTAAAGATAAAGAGGAAAGAGTTGCTTACTTTCAAATCATTCTTCTGTGTTTATTCCTTAATGAAGGAATTCCTTCAACAATCGGGAATAAAATTGAATCAATTGAAGTTCAATTCATAGACTTTCCTGATCTTTTGATGGGATTGTTTGATTGTACAGGTGAAATAATGAGAGTTTGTATACTGCAACTGTCTGGTAGCTCAGGTAATCTTGAATTGACGAATACTTTAAAGAACTATAAATTTCTTCAAGACTTGAATCAACGTCTTTCAATCCTCAAACAGGAATATCCTGGACTATGTGTCCAAAGAGGCATGTTTGATAATGACAGAGGACTGAAACCTAGTCGTGTGTTTGAGAAGAAGATGGACGTATTCGACAACTCGGTGAAGAAGATAGAGACTACTCTTTTGGACATTTTAATTAGTGATAGAGAAGTTTTATAAATGATTTCTTTTTTTATTTACTTATTGCTGTAAAAAGACATATTTAAAATACTCTAAATTCTAGGAACTGATCCACCTGGAGAAGTTTCGGTTCTAGCTGTTAATACTTCAACCCCATCTTCAGTTACTAGTAACATGTGTTCGAATTGTGCAGAATATTTTCCATCTTGAGTAACTGCAGTCCAGTTGTCAGGCCATTGCATATCTTTGTATGATCCAAGATTAAGCATAGGTTCGATAGTAAAAACCATACCAGGCTTAGCGATACCTACAGCCTTATTTTTGGCATAATGAGGGATGTTTGGTTGACAATGGAATAACTGACCACAGCCATGACCACAATAAGTACGAACAACGGAACAATTATTCTTGGTAGCATGTTCTTCAATAATATTACCCAATTCTCTGAATGCAATTCCTGGTTTAACTGCTGCGATAGCTAAATCAAGAGCTTCTCTAGTGGTTTCAACTAATCTAACGGTGTCAGGGTCTGCCTTGGCCTTATCTCCAACATAGTAAGTCTCATTAAGGTCTGAATGGAAACCTAAATAATAAATAGTAACATCTAGATTGATAATATCCCCGTCCTTCAATTTGGTTTTATCTGGAATACCATGACAAATAACTTCGTTTAAAGAAGTACAGAATGACTTAGGGAAGTTATAGTAATTGAGTGGAGATGGGTAGGCATTTCTTTTAATACATTCTTTATGTAAAATTGCATCCAATTCATCAGTAGTAATACCTGGCTTTATATGACTAGCAGTAATGTCCAATATTTCTCTTGATATTTTAGCAACTTTTCTTACCTTTTCAATTTCTTTTTCAGTATGAACTGGTATTTTACCTACTCTATCATTTTTGATTTCACTAATTGGCTTACCATTGAGTGCATAATCTGGTAATTTAATGTGTTTTGGCACGGCCCTTCTCTCAGTCAATGGATAGTGAGGTCTTAATTCACCAGAATAGCTGAAGTTAGGAAATGGGTTGTACTCTTCAGTACCATCTTCTGCCTTGTGTATAGATTTATGAGTGGCCCAACTTGAACGGAAACAATTTTGATTACAGAAGACATTGGAAATACCTTCCTTTAAACAAACTGGACATTTCAAATGGGATTCAGTTTCTTTCCCACATGTAGGAGCGGCACATAAAGCTGACATGATTCGATTTATATGAGAATTCTCTAGATATTAAAAGAAAGTAAAGATGAGTGTGAATTTGTCATGAATAAAAAGAAAGAAAAAAAAAATTTGATTTTCCCATCGGTTGTATTATAAAGTATGCGAATATTTGGATGCGAATATTTCTATAAAACTATTTGTTATTCACCTATAGAAAAGGCACTTCACTATGAAATATTTACTATGGAATTTCTAGTGGTTTTCAAGTAAATTCTCAGGTCCAAAACTCAAAGGTAATAAATCTTCGGAATACACTTTAATGAAACTTCCATTTTTACCAAACATGAATATTGGTATATTTTTGTTAAATTCTCGAATGAATTGTCGACAAATTCCACATGGAGTTATCGGATCTGATTGATCGCTTGATATAGCAATAGCCTTGAATTTAGTATGACCCTCTAACTAATGAAAAGGATTGTTAGTAAACGCTTTGATTATTTTTCCAAATTGAGATACAAAGAATACTTACAATTGCTTTAGAAAGTGTAGTTCTTTCTGCACATATACTTCCACCATAGGAAGCATTTTCAATATTGGCACCTGATATGACGTCATCTGTTTCAGTAACTACGGCACAACCAACCCTATTGGTCGCTGTTAGTAACTTTAGACTATTATTCTAACTCCTTTGTTAAAAACATACCTAAATTTGGAATATGGAGAATAGGACAAGCCCTTGGCTATAGTATTTGGATGAGGTTAATTATTTGATCTTGAATTTGCAAGTTTCATAACACATACCTTTGATTACATCCTCCTTAAGTTTCGCAAATTCTTCAATTGTGAATTCTTTATGATCTTTATGAATTGGTACTGTCATGATTTTCTTATATATATATAACACTTCTTCTCCACATTGAAATCAATCGTAATCTGAGATTAAAAGTATGATAACAAAAAGGTAGTGTAAAAAGGAGAAGAAAATTTGTACATACCTACCACTTTGTCAAATATACTGATACTTCTTTCGTTCTATTTGATATAACATTCGTATAAACTAATTAACATGCTAATAGATTGTGAGACAAATAGGAAGCTTTCGACTATTATATCCTAACTGTAATCTGTTACCTTTTTAAACAAACTATAGCGAATCACGTGATGCGTTCAATTTACCTTTGTCCAAAGTTGTACTCTCTTTCTTTTCTTTCTACTTAAATAAAAAATATTTCTCAGTAGAAACTTGAACAGTGGCAATTTTTTTTTCAAAGTTACATTGATTGAGGAAGAAACTCTTTCAACTTCAAGCAAGAAGAATAAACAAAACAGGTTTACACACAAACATCAACAATGGTAACATTAGAGGATTTAGAAAAGAAGCAAGAGGGTGAAGAAGATATGATAGATCAAGAAATCTTGAATTCTTCAACATCAGATATAATTAATAGAACAAAATTATTGGATAACGATATTAAAGTAATGAGATCAGAATCTCAACGTTTAACTCATGAAAAGACAATGATGTTAGATAGAATAAAGGATAATCAAGAGAAAATCAATAACAATAAACAATTGCCTTATTTGGTGGGAAATGTTGTTGAATTGTTGGACTTAGATGCAGATAAAGAAGCATCTGAACAAGGAGCTAATATTGATATAGATGCTGCGAGAGCAGGAAAATCAGCAGTTATCAAGACATCAACTAGACAGACAATCTTTTTACCTATGATTGGATTAGTAGATCCAACTACATTGAAACCAAATGATTTAATTGGGGTTAATAAAGATTCATACCTTATATTGGATACTTTGCCATCTGAATATGATTCAAGAGTCAAAGCTATGGAAGTTGATGAGAAACCTACTGAAGATTATTCTGACATTGGTGGTTTAGACAAACAAATTGAGGAGTTAATTGAAGCTGTTGTTTTACCAATGAAACAAGCAGAAAAATTTCAAACTTTAGGTATTAAACCTCCAAAGGGAGCACTTATGTATGGTCCTCCAGGTACAGGTAAGACTTTATTAGCAAGAGCTTGTGCTGCCCAATCTGGTGCTACTTTCTTAAAATTGGCTGCTCCTCAATTAGTTCAAATGTTTATTGGTGATGGTGCTAAATTGGTACGAGATGCCTTTGCTCTTGCAAAGGAAAAAGCACCAACAATTATATTTATTGATGAATTGGATGCTATTGGTACCAAAAGATTTGATTCCGATAAGAGTGGGGATAGAGAAGTACAAAGGACTATGTTGGAATTATTGAATCAATTGGATGGTTTTGATTCTGATGATAGAGTTAAAGTTTTGGCTGCAACCAATAGAGTTGATACTTTAGATCCAGCATTATTAAGATCTGGTAGATTGGATAGAAAAATCGAATTCCCATTACCATCTGAAGAAGCAAGAGAATCCGTATTAAAAATTCATGCTAGAAAACTTCATTGTGATAATAATTCTATAAATTGGAGAGAATTAGCAAGATCTACCGATGAATTTAATGGTGCACAATTGAAAGCCGTCACCGTAGAAGCAGGTATGATTGCCTTAAGAAATGGTAAATCGATCATTAAACATGAAGACTTTGTTGAAGCAATTGGTGAAGTTCAAGCTAGAAAGTCGAAATCTGTCAATTTCTATGCATAAAAAATTTTGTATATTCTTTTATTAATATATAATTCCATATATACAAAACCTAACCCCCACCCCAAGTAGACAATAAAAATACATCTATATTCAAGCTTGTTTAAGCGACTTCTTCAACTCCTCTCTTAATTTCTGGGTAAATTGATCTTGATTATCATCATCATCCCAATCTTCTTCCCATAAGCAATCTTGATTTACTTTGGTGTCACTCCACTTTGTATCTTCTGGGAAATCTTCAAATTCGTCGTCTTCTTCCAAAGTTTTTATCACTTTCTTTTCTTCTTCTACTTCTGTGTTCTTGATTGTTTCTGTTACTGCTGACATCGTTTAATTGTATTGCTCTCTATCTATATTATTATGTTTTCTCTCTAGAACTTTTGTTGCCACCAATTTTCCAAACCAACTTCTCTCTCTTTCATTCTCATTCAACTTGAAAATTGTTTAGAACAAAAAAAAAATATTGATGAAGTCACGTGCTGTAATTTTTCAGATTTCTCTATTCATCTGAAATTTTTTTTTAGACTCATCTTGAATATGTATGACATAGTTCCGAAATTAACAACGGAGAAAAGTATCATTGGTGCTTATGAAGGAAGTAGTAGTAGATATTGCTCCTAAGTGCATTAAGGGACTTGAGTTTAGTGCACTTTCGTCCAAAGATATAATTGCTCAATCTGAAGTTGAAGTTCAAACAAGAGATTTATATGATTTAGAAAAGGGAAGAACTGCAAAGCAACATGGTGCTTTGGACCCTAAGATGGGTATATCTTCAAATGCCCAAGAATGTGCTACTTGTCAAGGAAATTTAGCATCTTGTCATGGTCATTTTGGACACATTAGATTGGCCCTTCCTGTTTTCCATGTTGGTTATTTCAAATCAATTATTCAAGTTTTACAATGTATTTGTAAGAATTGTTCAGCAATTTTGTTAGATGAACCTACTAGAAGACAATATTTATCAGACTTGAGAAAACCAAATATTGATAATCTTAGAAGAATGAAGATTTTGAGAAAGATTTTGGATCAATGTAAAAAACAAAGACGTTGTCTTAAATGTAACCACGTTAATGGGGTTGTTAAAAAGGCAGCAAGTGGTGCTGGTCCAGCAGCATTTAAAATCGTTCATGACACTTTTAGATGGATAGGTAAAAAACCAACACCAGAGAAGGAATTTTGGGATCAAGAATTCGATCAAGTATTCATCCGTAACCCTGAATTAGAAAAATTTGCTAAAAGAGTTCATGATGATCTTAACCCGTTAAAGACATTAAACCTTTTTAAACAAATTCCTGCATCTGATTGTGAATTATTCGGTATAGATTCATCAAGAGGTGGTAGACCAGAAATGTATATTTGGAGGTACTTGCCTGCACCTCCTGTCTGTATTAGACCTTCAGTTATGATGGATGCACAATCAAATGAAGATGATTTAACTGTGAAATTGACCGAAATTGTATGGACATCATCATTAATTAAAGCAGGTATCGAAAAGGGAATATCCATTAACAATATGATGGAACAATGGGATTACCTTCAATTATCTGTTGCAATGTATATTAATTCAGATTCTGCAAACCCCGCATTATTGCCGTCTGCAGGAGGAAGTTCTGGTTCCAAATCATCAAAACCAATCAGAGGTTTCTGTCAGAGATTAAAGGGTAAACAAGGTCGTTTCAGAGGAAATTTGCTGGGTAAAAGAGTCGATTTCTCCGGTAGAACAGTTATTTCACCTGATCCTAATTTAAGAATTGATGAAGTTGCTGTTCCTGATAGAGTGGCAAAAGTCTTAACATACCCAGAGAAATGTACAAGATATAATAGAAAAAAATTGCAACAATTGGTGATAAATGGTCCAGATGTTCATCCTGGTGCCAATTATGTAATGAAACAAGATGAATTGGCTAAAAGAAATTTGAGGTTTGGGGATCGTGTTAAATTATCAAAGAATTTGCAAATTGGTGATGTAGTTGAGCGTCATATAGAAGATGGTGATGTTGTCCTATTTAATAGACAGCCTTCATTGCATAGATTGTCTATTTTATCACATTATGCCAAAATTCGTCCATGGAGAACATTCCGTTTGAATGAATGTGTTTGTACACCTTATAATGCCGATTTTGATGGTGATGAAATGAATTTGCATGTTCCACAAACTGAAGAAGCAAGAGCAGAAGCAATTAATTTAATGGGTGTTAAAAATAACTTGTTGACCCCAAAATCTGGTGAACCAATTATTGCAGCTACTCAAGATTTTATAACAGGATCTTATCTTATTTCTCATAAGGATTCATTCTTTGATCGTGCTTCGTTGGGCCAATTATTAAGTATGATGTCCGATGCAAATATCCAATTTGATATTCCTCCACCATCAATTTTTAAACCAGTTATGCTCTGGACAGGTAAGCAAGTTTTTTCATTATTGATCAGACCTAACAGACACTCAAATGTCATTATTAATGTTGATGCCAAGAATAAGACATTCATTCCACCTGCAAAGGGATTGCCAAGTGAAATGTCACCAAATGATGGGTTTGTTGTTATTAGAGGATCTCAAATCTTGAGTGGTCTAATGGATAAATCAACTCTTGGTGATGGTAAGAAACATTCAGTCTTTTACACAATTCTCAGAGATTATGGTCCTCGTGAAGCAGCCGAAGCAATGAATAGAATGGCAAAGCTATGTGCAAGATATTTGGGTAATAGAGGGTTTTCTATTGGTATTAATGATGTTACCCCTGGATATGATTTGAAGCAAAAGAAAGAATTGATGGTAGAAAAGGCTTATTTGAAGTGTGATGAATTAATTGATTTGTATAATCGAGGAAAATTGGAAACTCAGCCTGGTTGTAATGAAGAACAAACTTTAGAAGCTAAGATTGGTGGATTGTTATCGAAAGTTAGAGAAGAAGTCGGGGAAGTCTGTATTAAAGAACTTGATTCGCTTAATGCACCATTGATTATGGCAACCTGTGGTTCCAAGGGTTCTACTTTGAATGTTTCTCAGATGGTGGCGGTTGTTGGTCAACAAATTATTTCAGGTAATCGTGTTCCTGATGGATTCCAAGATAGATCACTTCCTCATTTCACCAAAAATTCCAAGACTCCTCAATCCAAGGGTTTCGTAAGAAATTCTTTCTACAGTGGATTAACCCCACCTGAGTTTTTGTTCCACGCGATTTCTGGTAGAGAAGGTTTGGTTGATACCGCTGTTAAAACGGCAGAAACTGGTTATATGTCTAGAAGATTAATGAAATCATTGGAAGATCTTTCTTCTCAATATGATAACACTGTCCGTAACTCTTCTAATGGTATTGTTCAATTTACATATGGTGGAGATGGTTTGGACCCATATGATATGGAAGGTGATGCTAGACCAGTTAACTTCAATAGACAATGGGATCATGCATTCAATTTGACTTATGATACTAATGAACGAGGGTTATTACCGTATCAAATCTCGGAATTGGTTGATTCTATTTTGTTACCGCTTGAGAATAAACTAATAAGATATGATAACCTAGGAAATGAACTTGCTGACCAGACCGTAACCAAGCTTGAGTACATTGATCAGAAAGATGCAGAAAGAGACTTCTATCAATCACTTCGTGATTTCATGTCCAAAAAGGCCGAGCGTCTTGCAAGACTTCGTGAATATAGAGGCTTAAAGCCATGTTTTACTAAACCTTTAGAAGAATTTATTATCATCGATGAAGACGACGAAGAAATTAAATTGAATTCTATTAATCAATTGTTAAAAATCTCATCAAACACTGTGGATAAATTTTTTGAACAGTGTCTTTACAAATATTCTCGAGCTAGAGTGGAACCAGGTACTGCTGTTGGTGCTATTGGTGCACAATCTATTGGTGAGCCAGGTACTCAAATGACATTAAAAACTTTCCATTTTGCCGGTGTTGCATCTATGAATGTTACATTGGGGGTTCCTCGTATTAAAGAAATCATTAATGCGTCAAAAACTATTTCTACACCAATTATTAATTCAGTATTGGTTAATGATGACGATGAAATTGCCGCACGTGTGGTTAAAGGTAGAATTGAAAAGACTCTTCTAGAAGATGTTGCATTTTTTATTGAAGACGTATATAAAGATAACCTTGCATATTTATCTATTAAGATTGATTTAGAAACTATTGACAAGTTACAATTGGAGTTGACAATTGATAACATTGTACGAGCAATTCAAAATGCTCCAAAATTAAAGATTCTAGCTGGTGATGTTTCAGTTAGCGGAAAAGACAGAATCAATGTGTTGGTAAACATTAGAGAAACCAAAGCAGAGAGTTTGAAATCTACTACCGATACAAGGAATGCATTATTCTTTAGAATGCAACAATTGAAGAGAGCTTTACCAGGAATTTGTATTAAAGGTTTACCTAGTATCTTCAGAGCTGTTATTAACATAAGAGATGACGGAAAGAAAGAATTATTAGTAGAAGGGTATGGGTTGAAAGAAGTTATGAGTACTGAAGGTGTTGTTGGTACCAAGACCACTACCAATCATGTGCTAGAAGTATTTGAAATTTTAGGTATTGAAGCAGCAAGAAGTTCGATTATTAAAGAAATTGATTATACTATGAGTAATCACGGTATGAGTGTTGATCCTCGTCATATTCAATTATTAGGTGACGTCATGACATATAAAGGTGAAGTGTTAGGGATCACCAGATTTGGGTTAAGTAAGATGAGAGATTCTGTCTTACAATTAGCATCATTTGAAAAAACAACTGATCATCTATTTGATGCTGCATTCTTTATGAAGAGTGATAAGATTGAAGGTGTTTCAGAATGTATCATTTTGGGTCAAACGATGAGCATAGGTACTGGTTCATTCAAGTTGGTGAAGTCATCTAATTACGATAAGAAGGTATTAAGGAGAAAACCAACCTTATTTGAATCATGCAGTACTATCGTTCCAGCTGTAGGTGGCTAACTTTTGTATATTATTTTTATAAATCAATGGATTAACCTGAGGTTGTATTGGTTGTCGTTCGCCTTTTTGTAAAAGAAAACATGAAATGAATATTTCCGACCGAAGATTAAAGAAACATGTGGTTCTAAACCTCTTGAAAATGCAGTTTCTCTCCATGTAATATTGATTGCTAAAGATTCCTCCTTCTCTGATCCTGTGTACTCTACGCTTGATATCGATAATGCTACATGTTCTGGTTTTGGACATGACATAAAAGAAACTTTTCATATTGGTTCCCAATGATGACACTTGGATCGGGAAGTGGAGCCTGTACTAGGATAGTATTTTAAGATCTCCCGAATTTTATGAAACTTCTTAGGAAGTAAACACTAACTACTTAACTATTTAACCATTTAATTCAGTATCTTATGAATTCTGGTACTTATTTATATCTCATGAACTTTGGGATAAACATCATGAAACCACTACTGATGAATGACCTGCTCCAGAAAATTTTTAACTCGATTCTGGGATGATTCCGCTTATAGAAAACAACATCTAATATAATTTTACAAACAAACCATATTAGTAAATGGCTCTTGCAGAGAGAAAGGGATCTTTTCATAAAAATCAATCTCCATTTTCACTATTATAGAATTTATATATTTTTTTTCAACGCGTCAGTCACGTGAAGACTTCAAAAAACAAAAGTGTCTCCATCAGAAACAAAAGAAGTGTAAACAAACCTTTTCATCTGTTTACCAACAAGAAGTCAATTAGAGACATAGGACAAGGATGTCAGCAACAGGTTATCTACTAGGATCTCCCGGAAATAAATCTTTTTCGGGAAGATATGCACCTGAGTTTAGCCCTATTGGTAGATCACGTAAGGGAAATTTCCAAGTGTTGACACTGTATCCTTCTAACAACAAATCTCGAAATCCAAGGAAGATATTTGAACCTATAAGTAATCCGGACTATCTAGATCAGCATAATTCGCAGGAGGTGAGCTTGTTTGATAATACATTTGATAATGACGATTATGAGTTTGGGAATTCACCAGTGAAATTCTCTGGAGGACAATCGACATCCCTGAAAAAATCACGTCCACTTATACCTGATGATGCTGGTGGGGTATCTGTTACAACAAGCGAAGAACGAATTCATCAATTAAGTTCCGAGAATTACCTGTTGAAGTTAAAACTCATGGAATTGAAGGAATATCTCAACAATGCACCAATGTCGGAAAAAGAGTTAATGCTTGAGAATGTAGATTTAAAAAGTTCTTTGCAGACTGCTAATGAAAAAATAGACAAAATTCGCCAGGAAAATAACCGCTTGAAGATACAGGATGATTTTGAAGACTTGGATCTTGTGGAAGAGAGAAATTCCGAGATTCAAAGTTTAAGATCGCAGATTAATTCTTTACAACAAAGTTTGAACTCTCGCAATAGGGAGTTGGAGGATGCAACATCGAGAATAGTAGAGTTCAAAAGGTCATTAAAGGACAAGGACGAATTACTGTACCAGGCTGAATTGGCACAGGGTCAGACCAATGATTTAAAGAAGCGATATGAAGAAACAATTAAAGGATTGGAAGCTGAACTTGATCATCTACAAACCCGAGCAAATATTGAAAAGCAAGAATCTTCAGAATTGCAACGTCAGATGAAACATTCTCAGGAGGTAATTGAGAGTTTGCGCAGGAAAATCACCGATAAGAAGTCAGGCGAAAATCATATAATTGAAGAGAGAAATTTATTATTGACGAATGAAAGGGAATTTAACTCTAGAATAGCTGATCTCCAAAGACAATTAAGGGAAAAATTGGATCTAGAACAAGCCTTAAAATCAAAAAATAATGAATTAGAGAATAAATATTCTGATAGACGTCTAGAAATTACACGATTAGAAGAAAACATAGTGGCTAAAAATAGAAAAATTGCAGATCTAGAAATAGAATTGGATCAATTAAAGTTTTGTGTTGAACAGGATTCCAAGCTTTCGGATGATTTGAAGATCCAAATAAGGCAAAAAACTAAAGAAATTAGTGATCTTAAGTCCAAGTTAAGCACACAAAACGAATCTGACAGAACAACACACATCAACGAAACCAGATTACTCAGGTCTGAAATACAGGAATTACAATTTTGCATAAAATTAAAGGAAGGCGAAATTGGAAACCTTCAACAGGAATTAATGAGCAAAGGTTCCAATGACACCGAAGTTTTAGACAAATTGAAGTTTTATGAGCAGGAATATGAATTGATCAACGCTGAATTAGATGAAAAGAACAAAGAGCTTTCAGTCACTCGAGGTAAGCTTGATGAAATGCAAAAAGAGCAAAATGATGTTTTGAGCCAAATTAGATCGTTGAAGAATGAGCAAGTGAAAACTGATCAAGAATTGAGAAAAGCAAATGGTGAAAATGACCAACTTGATGAAGAACTTTTGGATTTGAAAAGAAATAATAAGCAATTGGAACTTGATATCAATAATTTGCAAACCCGGCTTGATGATTTAACCTCTAGATATATTCCTAAGTTACAATCTGAAAACGAAAAGCTTCACAAAGAATTGGAACATTCTGATGAGTATTCTGATCGCTTAAATTCTTTACAATCCCTCAATTCTAGAATGGAGGTTGAAATTAATCATTTGAAATCTCGTCAGCATTTCCTTGAAGACGAAAATAATCGATTCAGGAAAGTATTAGACTCTATGGAAACCAAGGACTCGGAATTCGATGAAATATTTTCTGATAATTTGAAATTAGCCAAGGACCTACAGGAACTCATGCAGTTAAACAAGGAAGCAGATATGGAAATTTCAGAACTCAAGCTGGAAATTGAACATAATAAGGCTGAAATTTCAATATTGAAAGCTAGAAATTTCAGTGATATAGATCTGAATAACTATAAGTATTTGAGGTTAGAAATTTCAAACTTGAAAGAACAATTAAAGGAAAATGACGCCTATATCGAAAGATTGGAAAATAATATTAAGATACGGGACAATCAAGGGAAAGATTCATCTTTAATAGTCGATATGCAAGATGAAATGAAGAGTTTACGAGATACGAACGAACGATACGAAAAGAAGATAAAGTTGTTAGAAGATGAAATCAATGAACTCGTTTCTTTGAACAAAGCATCAGGTTCAGATTCTCCAATTGTAGCACTTTTGGAACTGAAATCCAAGATTGCCAATCAGCGAGCAAACGAACTAACTGCCAAATTACTTGAGGAACAAACTGAGAATGACGCCAAAAGGGCCGCAATTAGAAAAATGGAAGAATCAAACATGTCCTTGAAGGTCCAATTGGATAATTTGCAAACTGAAAATGATAAAACAACAAAGTTGAACAAATCGCTTGAGAAGGGCATGAAGGCACTAGATGAAGATTTAGAACGCATGACTAGAAGTTGCAGAAAGATGACACTCAAGGCGCATGATCTCAAGCAGTTATCTGGCAAAGGAAGCAGAAGGTCTGACGCAGAAAAGGTTACTGTTTTAGAGAATGAAATTACATACTATAGAGCTAGACTTAAAGATATAAGTCAGCGTGCATACGATCTTCAAGTTCTCTATACATTCATGACTAATTCGATTAAGAATTCCAATTTATTATGCACTGATGGAGATGCAAACTTCGGGAAATTAGGAATATATCCTGATTATGTTGGATGTGTACCAACTGCCAAGCTTCAAAAGAAACTAACCTTTAAGAAATTGGCAAATTTTGTGTTGGCTGCTGTTCGGTTGAGGAGGAGAACTCAGAAGTCTAAAGGAAGAACCAAGCAATTGGTGGCACTTAAAGCTGAGATCGAAATGGGTAAGATTCAATTAGATATATAGACGTTAATATTTATATTATTGTAAGACACTCACTTTCCTTTTATCTCATTATTCTCGATATAGGTGTTTGGAAATTTTTATCCGAAATTTGACGAACTCTGCCTGATCTAGGAGTCTCTAATATAGGGTGGGATTGTTCCCCAAAATTGATATTAGGGTTACTAATTGTGCTGGTTCTCATGTTAAGAAAAGTTGTGTTCGAAGCAGCGACCAATTCAGAAGAAGAATTTACCGACATATCCCCATGATGATGTATTCCCATTATACTATCACTTATATTCCCGGGAGACATCTCATTAACATGCAATTCTGACAAATTGTATCCATTTGAAAGGAAGTCTGCCAATGATAGACTAGCAATATCGTCCGATAAGCTATCGTCAACACAGGCAATTGGAGGAACAATAGTTTTATCATGGATCTTGTTTAAATCACTTGCTTCTTGAAGAAATTTCTCATTGACACATAAATCAGACCAAATCTTTTCCTTCAAAGCTTGTCTATTCTTTAGCACCTTAGAACCAAATATGGCAGCAGATGGGGCCGGCAACACATCGTCATCCTCTTCTTCTAAAAATAATTGTGGATACAAGGTTGAAGCAGCTTCTAATAAGTTCTGCGTTTCTATATCATCAAATGGAAGTGGCTCCTCTTTCCATCGTTCCATATACAATACTTTGTTTGGATTATCTAGATGAATGTATGCATATATCCCATCTCTTGACGAGGTCATGATGTGAATGGTGACAAGCAACTAAAAATACTAACATGGATTTTTTTTTGCCTAAACATTTTCTATTTTCTAACAACTTCAACCATTCAATAGGAAAGAATTTACATATCAAACAATTACATTCCCTTCTGCTTTGAAAATACTCTTTTCAAGAGCATGAAAAGGACACACTTCTCAATCTAGGCAAGAATTATCAAATGATAGATTGGATAATTTCTAAATCTGAATGTGCCCTATCAAAAACAATTTAGAATTTATTAACTTTATGCTTCTTCAAAAACTACAACCAGTTTGGAAAAGGTCCAGACCCCACCGGACAATATTCATCTAGTGTTGCCTTAGTAGATATATGTAACATACTTCTTCCTGAAAACCTATTCTAACAATCTAATCAACAATACGAACAAACCCCAATGCTACACTCTACGCCAGAATAGCTCCCCGAGAACCCATAATCAGCAGACACAGCACGCACAGCACACACCACTGGCCCCCACCGATATCAAGCACTACAGGAACCCATTATCGGCAGGAAACCACCTTACAGCGCTACCAAAAAAGACGGCGCTACCAATTGCAGCTACCGGTCATCTACGAACAGCAGATCACCACTGGAAGCCCACCGACAGCAGGTACCACTGGAGATCTCTCTGGTTACAGTATAGCTCAATGATGGCACGGTTTTACGGTGGAATTAAACTTCTATAGAAAGATACTAAACAGGAATGATTAAATCAAGATCTGGGAATGGGAGAGGTCACAAGGCAAAAAATGGACAAATGAATGATTAGATGAGGGACAGTGAAGT
>LQHL01001699.1:6015-28930 GCA_001655755.1 Hemisphaericaspora haegerdaliae
AATAATAATCTCTATTTATGCAAAGGGGAAAGACACTTTATATTTTCATATTCTTCTTTCTCCATAACTCCTTTCAGGGCAGCAGAGTAATATATACATGACTTACTGGTTTATGAATTTAATTGATAATTTTATGGTTCAATATATCAAGAAATTAAAAACCCTTTGATCGTATATTCATGTCATTCTTAAAATTTATTTTCTTCGGTATTTTTATATTTTTCTTGGATAGAAAATAATGTTTTTGTTGGTCGGACTTATTCCAATAAACTTTGAAATGTATTTTGATTTATTTAAGCGCTATGTTCCTTCTTAATATACGAGATTGTTTAGTTTTCGTTGGGTTTTATTAGTAGGCATTTCCATACAAAAGGCAAATAGGTTGTTTTACATATAGAAAAGCAGCACAAAATTCTCTTCTAATGTTGCAATAATGACACAAAAGGGATATTTCTTATTTTTAAATACACAAACCGGAATTATTCCTAAAATATTATTCAACGGTATTCAATCCATTCTAGAAAACTGCTCAATATGCTATGTAAATCACAGGCTTCTTTCAAATAATGCAAGTCAAATATTTGAACAATAAGTCTATTGACTGTCCAAAACGCAGTATACATCGTCTGTGTCACTGTGCTAAACCAAATTTAAGATGTCCAGCTGAACTAAATTCAATAAAGCATCATTAGTATAGAGATCTTTGTGATTTATCCCATTCAAGATTAAAATTTAAAACCGAAATAGTTTACATCTTCTGTTACCTTATCATTAGCAGGGCTCCCCGAGAGAATCAAAAATTAGTCAATATCTATGTTTGCTTTAGCATTTGAAAAATCTACTCTTCTTCAGTTTCATACCTTCAGAAATCATCTGACAGACCCCTTACAGAGATAATTTTTTGGTTTTCTACTGTGATATCCCTGATTCATTCTTGATTTTCAGACCAATTCTGGTAAGAGAATTAACCCGTTTATGGATTCTTCTACTAGACTACCTAATATTAGCTTATGCGCACAGACTAGTAATCATCTTTTTTTTCTCAACTTCTCGGACCTCTCTTGTCGATTTTTATTTCAAAAGTATTCTAGTATGTGAAATATTGGCAAGTGAGTTCTCATAAAATTCATCACCTCAGTTCTTTTAAGCGAAACTCGAAATCTTTTTCTTCATTTCTATCTCTGTTGATAATAAGAGCTAATATATCTTCCAAAATTTTTGTTTAGAAGGTAGTGTACGTAGAAGATAGGATCATTTCAAAAGAAGAATACTTTGTATATAAGAAGAAGATAGTTAATTACTTGAAACTTTTTTTGCAATTCGTGCACAAAGTACACGACTAAATTAAAAATTCAGCCACCAAATAAAAACCTTATTGAGGTTAAGTTAAAATCATCTTATTATTATTTTGATTTTTATGTTCTGTACTTTCTTTCTAACTTTTTTTACTTCCATTAATTAAAACAAAACAAGTATATAATGGCACTCAACAAACCATTATTAACTATTTGCGACGATTTACACCAAATCAAAGGGAGTGTATCACAATTACAAGCAACTATAAATGGTATTTTAAGCAAATCACCAACCATTGATGAATATCGTGAATGGTTGCAACTTTTACAATCACCTACTACCAACCTTCCTGGAGAATCTAAAGCTAACATTGAACGATTTCAGACTTATGCATTATCCCCGCAAACTAAGGTAGGTGTAAGATTACGTCAATTATATGATAGTGGCAATTTACCATTAATTCAATCATTGTGTAAAATCAATTTTAAATCAACAAATGCAGATAGATTTTTAGGATATTTCTTAGAATACAATCCACCTGATCAGAAGAAAAATCTTCCTTCTGAATTATCAAAGGAATTGACAACATCCGAATCTAAAGAATTAAAGATCGATGCATATTCATACCCACCTACTTTACCACAAATTAGTGACCAAAATCTCTTAATCAAAATTACAACCGATAAATCATATAGACAACCTGCAGATTTCTTGGAACTGGCTCGAAACCACGACTTTAACAAGAGTCACAATGCAAAATTGGCAATCAAGGGAAGGTCGATAATTGAATTTGTATTGGTTGAAATTTTAGATGATATGTTCCCCAATTTATATGAAGATGATTTAGTGGTTATTCGTCATCGATTAATGAATAATGGAATATTAACGAGATTTTCCTTTGGATATAATTTGATTGATCATATTAAATATAATTTATCTACTAGTGTAGACATAGAAAAGAAAATGGATGTTATTGGAAATGTATTTTTGAGCTATATCGCTGGCTTACCTATAGATGGATATTCAATGAAGGATATTAAACTATGGATCAGGAAACTATATGAACCTATAATTCAAGATATTTTACATGATTATACCTCTGTTGGCAGTTTGGCATTAGCTGAACTAAATTTATTATTTAAACTGGTTACTAATTTATACCAAATCTCGGGCGAAGATATTAAATATGAAATTGCCCAAATTGAGTCAGATCCTTATGTTGCACAAGTTCTAGTTAACAACGAACCATTAGGTATTGGAACATCTGCAATCAGCTTTGAAGAGGCTAAAAATAGAGCAGCCAATGATATTTTAAATGATCAAGAAAAAGTTAGAAACATTGTTCGAATTCTAGTTGAGGAGTATGAAAAAAAGCTGACTAGTAAACTTGGATTGACAGGATCGCCAATGGCTTCCTCATTACCTCCAATCCCACCTCCACCACCAGGAGCCCCCTCTGACATTCAAACTACTCCCAACGTAGAGGCAACCTTCCCAGTACCTCTGATTTTTCCCCAAGGTAAACCTTCACAAGAATCTATACCCAATTTCTCTATTCCAACAACAAACATGTCCCCGCCCCCAGGATTTGGTACATCTCAGTTCTCAAACGTGACTCCATATCCAAACCAACAATCACAACAACCTGCCCAACACTTTCAACAGCAATCGGCTCCTACTCCGAACATCTATCGTCCACCTTCTCAACAACAGGGCCCGGGCCCCTTGCCATATGGAATTGCACCACCTGCAACTTACACAAGACAATCACAACCAGTTTCTGTCCCAATTCCGTCTGGAACCGGGGGGTCTGATAGTTCAAATGCCCCAATTATCGGTACCAATATACGTGCTAGTATCGATGCTAATGCTAAAAATGAATTGTACGCTCTCCTTGGTAGATTTCACTTAGCACCTGTATATGAATACCATCATGCAGGTACGGAGTTCCTGGCGACCGTGAGTGTAAATGGGGTTATTTTGGGTGTCGGATATGACGTTAATAAAAAGATCGCAGGTCAGAAGGCCGCCATGTGCGGGTTGACTAATGTCGAAAAATTGAATGAAGTGGGTGTTATTGGGAAATAACTCAACGGAATAGGAACATCATTTCCATAGCATCTACCTCTTGAAACACTTGCATAATGAGCACGCAAGCCTCAGAATAGATCGGTTATGTCATATTTTTGTTGCAAAATTAGTTTGACAGATGCCCCCATCGAACGAAGAATGGGTGGACAATTGCTAAGTTCATTACTCTTCACGACAAACTTTATTACTATGAAAGAAATGGAGCATGTTTGTTAGTCAATAAGAGCAAGTGGATGTTATGTGTGTATAGTAAGGGTATAAGTAAATCAAGACTGCAAATTTGCAATAATTAAAAATGTGTAAGAATTCAAGATCGGCACCTCCCGGCAACAGTTTTGTAACCGGGGTTGATTGACCAATTAAAGCTGCGTAAATGGGAAGTTTGTAAGTAGCCAAGTGGGGACCAAAACCGGTCTTGGTCGGAATTCATTGAGAGATAAACAATTAAATCCAGGACAATCGGATCTTACACAAACCGAGAAAAAAAAGAAATGGAAAAAAAAAAAAACGTTGGACTGAAAATTTTGATTTAAATGGGCGAAGGAGAAAGTAAAAGAATAAAAAAAAATTTAATTCCTCTTCCTCTTTCTTCTTTTCCTCTCTATCCTAACCTATATATATATTCATAATCACAATGTCTGATAAAAGAATCCCTCAATTCTCCGTCAAGGACTATGCTTCTTTCGCTTTAGCTGGTGCTATGGGTTGTGGTATTACCCACGGTGCTATGTGTCCTATTGATGTTGTCAAGACCAGAATCCAATTAGAACCAACTGTTTACAACAAGGGTATGTTCGGTTCTTTCAGACAAGTCATTGCCTCTGAAGGTGCTGGTGCTCTTTTAACCGGTTTAGGTCCAACTGTTTTAGGTTACTCCTTACAAGGTGCTTTCAAATTTGGTGGTTATGAATTATTCAAGAAGACTTTTATTGAACAATTAGGTTTCGATACCGCTAAGCAATACAAGAACTCCATTTACATCGGTTCTGCTGCTTTAGCTGAATTCTTTGCTGATATTGCTTTATGTCCATTAGAAGCTACCAGAATTAGATTAGTTTCTCAACCAACCTTTGCCAATGGTTTAGTTGGTGGTTTCTCTAGAATCTTAAAGGAAGAAGGTGTCGGTTCTTTCTACAACGGTTTCACCCCAATCTTATTCAAGCAAATTCCATATAACATTGCTAAGTTCTTAGTCTTTGAAAGAGCTGCTGAAGCCATCTACGGTGCTATCCCAACTCCAAAGGCTGAATTAACTGGTGCTGGTCAAACTGCTGTCAACTTGTCTGCTGGTATCATCGCCGGTTGTGCTGCCGCTATTGTTTCCCAACCAGCTGATACTTTATTATCCAAGGTTAACAAGACCAAGAAGGCCCCAGGTCAATCCACTGTCGGTTTATTAGCTCAATTAGCTAAGCAATTAGGTGTTAGAGGTTCCTTCGCCGGTTTACCAACCAGATTGGTTATGGTTGGTACCTTAACCTCCTTACAATTCACCATCTATGGTTCCTTAAAGAAGACCTTAGGTTGTCCTCCAGCCGTTGAATTATAAGCGTGCTTGTAATGATATGAACCCCTCCGTGACATGTAAAAAGGAGATTAGTTGGTAGAGTTTTACTTTGAAGAGTCTATATTTATTTATTCAACTCATAGACTGTTTTATTACTTATAAGGGTCTTTTTGTAAGATTCATACTGACAAATACTTTTTTGTGTCTAAATTATTTTATTTGTTATATTTCTTAGTATATAATTGAAAATACAATTTCACCTTAGTTAGAAACTTTTCAAATGTGTAAAAAAAAAGAACTCCGGTAATTACTTTTCAATCTGGGACGCGCGTTTCTGAAGCACCATTTCAATCAAGATTCATTAAATGTGACCAATATTTCCCCGCTGAATATGAAAGATCATTTCTTCTCATATCAAGCGACTCGCTCCTCTAGTCTTCCGGCTAGTTGTTACAAAAGGAAAGCTATAGACTATGTGTAATTTACATATTCAAACTGGTTTCCACGATGTCCCGGAGAAATTAGGGACAATATTTATTTTTCAAACGTTTGAAAAGACATAAAACATTTCGGTTCAAACTTTTAAAAAATATACAAAAAAAAATTCGGTTCAAATTGATAATTCACGTGCAATAGGTCGGAAATAAGAAGCTTCCTATTCTTAAACAAGGAATCAACTTCAATATTTTAGGTACACACAAGAGACCTCAAAAACATTAGCAATGTGTTATCTGTAGAGAATATCGATACTGCAAGGATATCTGAAAAGCTTCCGCCTTGCATACATCTGATAGAGAAGTCTTAAGGCTTATATTTTACATTTAATCCTGGTAGCTTCCACAACCTTCAAGTATATGATCGATAGTTGTATTTCGGATTAACAAATTAAACTACATAAAACGTAAGAGGCTATCTTGAATTAACGAATTTTCTCCATAGAGTTTGAATCTTTGCGGTACAAATCTTCTTCTTCGACATTGGAAACCTTTGTCAGAACCCTAGATTCAAAGAAATAGTTACCAATGTAAATACAAGCAGTGATGAATTCCATTGTAGTAGCCAAAACATATTCATATGTAACAAACTGCTCACTCAATCCTGTGCCCGTATAATTCGACATATCATAATAATTCATCTTCGTAATATAGATCGACAAAACTCCGAAGATACCTCTGATTGTAATGAATGGAGACACCAAAAAGATACTGTATATGTTACTATGTCTCAATTTTTCTTTGAAATAGACATACACTGCCAATCCAATAGCTATGACGGTTTGAGTCAAGAACACAGCCTGGCCACTCGTCCTTAATGCTTTTGAAGTTGTAACCTTTTTGTGATCGGGATTGGTGGGATCCTGTCCTGCCAAGATCGATCCGCCAACAATAATCAATGAGTTCGCAGGAATTAATAAAAGATGGAAAATCAATGCCGGTGGGAATTTTGCTCTTAACTTCTCTCTATAAGAAGTTGCATTCTTGATCATCTCTTTTCTTTTCTCTCGAGTAGGTCTGATCCACGACTTTCCAAACACGCTTATTTGAGCTTGGGCGATCAAATGGAACGAAGTCAAGATTAAGACAAAATAACCTTCAGCCGAGAAGACTAGATACGCAATCAACCATTGATAATGGGCATATCCCAAAGCTGCAAATGCTACACCACATAATTGCCCTGCTGTACGAAGTATTCCGTAGATTAAGAGGGAAGTATATATTGATTTCCAACCTTTTTCTAGAACTATCTTTATCGTGAAAGCGGTATAGATTACGTATAATGATAGGAAAACTGATGCTGCTATTCCTGAATCTTTTGATATGAATGCCATTGAAGTATATTCTTATCGTTTCATGCGCTAATTACTTTTTATTCTTCGAAGAGAGAGAATAGCCGTGTCTTTTATATCTTGAGGAATAGGGAGGAGGATTACTCAATTCTAAGAAAAAGTAAGCCCCATCTTGACAAAGCAATCACGCGGCCCCATTGTGTCGGATATAAGATTGTGCCAGTTTGTTTCCTTTCTTTGTTATGTGTATGTATTGCTTTTTTCTTACAACAATTGAATTCAGCCACTTGAGGTTGACAATGGCACCTGTATATAAGAAATTTTCTTGTGACTTCGATTATATCCGACAAGGTCTTGAATATTGATGGTTGAGTCTAATTATTGGTATTACAAAGTGGGGTTGAAATTACGCTTCCCGTTGCATTTTCTATTCTGCTGATGAGAAAAGCCATATTATTACTCGTCGTCGCAGTTAAACTTCCCCCAAAGCGGCATCATTATTTAGTTATGTATAGAAATATGTAGAATACCTAATGAATAAAAGCTGCGTATTGAAAAAAAAAGGGCTTAATTACCCCTCCATACACGGTTTGTCCACAAATGCCAGTACCCTGGAAATTCTATTCCCATTCCTGATGTGGACAAATGGGTAGTATCTCACAGTGAAATGCATAAGTAATTAAGAGAATAGAACTTTGGGGCTACTAATGAATACAATTTCTTGGCAGATGAACGGCTGAAGTTTGCTTAACATTTGCTGCAAAAGATTATGGAACCAACAAAAAAAAACAATCAAAATCTATTAAATCATACCTAAAACAAGTTGCAAAGAATAAGTACAAACTGTATACATAAGACACAACTGTAACTGTCTAACGAATCTATTAATATTTATCAGATTTAAATGAACCACCTTCAAATCTTTGTTGTTCCAAACATGCATCATTTTGTTGTGATCTACGATCAACAAAATGGTTTGAAAGGTAAATACAAGCAGTAACAAATTCCATAGTGGTAGCTAGCACATATTCATAAGTAACAAATTGTGAACTTAAACCGCTTCCTGTATAATTACTCATATCAAAATAGTTCATTTTTTGAATATAAATGGACAACACACCAAAGATACCACGAATCAAAATGAATGGAGATACAATGAACACACAGTAAATATTGCAATGCCTAACACCTTCCTTGAAGAAGACATAAATGGCTAAAAAGACAACAAGGATTGTATCGCACAAGAAAATAACCTGTCCGGCAGTACGTAATCCCCTTGAAGTTGTGATCTGACTTTGGGAAACATTTGCAGGATCATCACCGGCGAGCATAGTCCCTCCCACAATAACAAATACAGTGGCTATGGTTAACAGAAAATGGAAGACTCTATCAATTGTGTATCTGGCGTGTAATTTCCCCAATGGAGAAGTTGCTCTGTTCTGGTTTAAGTTTTGTTCTTGCTTTCCTGGTCTGATCCATGATCTACTAAATATCGATTCTTGGGCATTGGCAATAAAATGGAAAGCTGTTAAGATTAAAACCAAATAACCTTCTGCGGAGAAGACTAAATATGCGATTAACCATTGATAATGGGTATATCCCAATGCCGAGAAGGCGACGCCGCACATCTGACCAGCTGTCCTCAAAACACCATAAACCAAGAGAGAAGTATAGGTAGATTTTAAACCTCTTTGGTAGACAACGCAGATAGCGACAGCGATGTAGATAACATAAAGTGAAAGGAAAACTGAAGCTGCAATTCCTGAATCTGTTGAAACGAAGCCCATGACTGAATAATTATAATTGTTATACTAAAACGTTTAGAACCAAAAAGATGAATATTTCACGAGCGATTACATTCCTATTTATAAACCTCAAAGTTCCTGAGATCTCCATTGTATACGCTTACGTAAGCGCAAAGGAAAGTGTCAAACAATTTTGTGGCTTAAACAAATTATCAGATTATTAACTGATTACGTAAGCGCATTAAAAGAGAACAATTGGAAATTGAAGAAATGTGACGTAATTGGGGATAACTTTTGAAAAAGTTTACGAATTGGCTCTGGGGGCGAAGAAAGTTACTTGTATGAATTAATTTCTTATATTTTTAGAATGTTATCTTTTCGATGTGTAATTGATTTCAAAAGTGCCGTATCATAATGTTTCTTTTTTAATCATATTTCCGTTAATACAATAAAATTAATTGAACGAAAGACTTATAACTATATTTTTACAACTAGGTAACTTTGTATAATCGAATGTACCTCACTATAATACGTAAGCAAACTGAGAAGTGCCAATTCTATCAGCTTTCTTGACGAAATCAGATATTACCATCCGAATGTTAGTTTATCCAAACCAGAAGGGATTCGTTTCGTTTGAATAATTTTAACCAAATTGTTCAATACTTCCTGTGATTGTATAATAACTCAAGAGAACTCGTTAAGGGTTTCTCGAATATGCGACTAAAAAAACTAGAGATTTGAAAATGAATTGGTTGATAAGATGTAGATAAGACAAGAAATTGATTCTCTCCAGAACAGTAAACAGACATGGATAACCTGGATATGTAAATCTCATTGAGATTAACTTCTTTATTTTGAAGGGATGGTATCACGGAGTACTATAATTGATTGATATATTTTAGATGGTCATCAAAGGAGTAATAAAAAACTACACCCAAATAATTGAAAATTGCCGTTTTAAAATCTTCAGGTTACACTGTTGCTTCAAATTGAACATTTCCACTCACCAAGTTAATATTCAGGTGGTGAATAATCTATTAAATGCTTCTATGATCATCTGATATCTAGCAAATTGCAGCTATTCGGATAGTGGTTAGTGTTGATGTTTGGATGCTCTTCACGCCAAAGAGGAATTATTTTTTTCTAAACATAAATTTTTCGATTCTGCGATGGTTTCTTTACAGTCTCCCCTTGTCCCATTGATCATCTTCACAATGTCTTCCAAAATATACAAATCAAGTGAATACGTGCATGATTCAGATGTGTCTTCAGACGAAGAAGACCACGAATTCCAACCCCCAAAGCATTTCCACAAAGTTGAAATCAAGTCCAAATTCGATGTCAAAAACATTAAAGATAAAGAAATTTGGTTGATTAAAGCACCAAAGGGGTTTCCATTGAAGGATTTAAAGACATTGCCAGTTTCTTTTACTGCAACTTCAATTAAATCTGGACCAGAATCATTGAAATTGAATGGCCATTCATATAAAGTGGATGAAGAATTCTTGCTGAGTACTGCCACTGGAGATGACGATTCTGGGAAACATACAATCTTCTTCAAACATTCCAAAACATTCAAATCTAATAACCAGCCTATAAGCCGTGTCTATAATATCAGAGAAACTGTCAAGATTCCAGATATCAAATACAATGAAGTTGTCATAGCTAGAGAAGATGTTCCAAAGATAGATAAATTGAGAATGAGACATTTCCCAACAGGTTATGGTTCTAATGATTATAAAGTTGAAAATGAAGAGGAAGATTCAGATGTTGCTGAAGGAAAAGTGTTAAAAAAGTCAAAGACTGATGAGTCCACTGTTTCCCCTTCAAAGGAAAAGAAGCATAAGAAGGATAAGAAAGATAAAAAGGAAAAGAAGAAATCCAAAAAGGAAAAGCATTAATTAGCATTTGTAGATTCGTGTATATTATTTAATTTGAAACTTTAGTGAGTTTTACATAGAGAGACAACCTATAAGTTGTAGGATTCATTACTTCAAATTTAGTGTGTAGTGTGCAACTCAATATCAAAAAAATTGAATCGATGGATGAATATTGAAGAATGAGCAACTACAAACCCATCACCACGAAACAGTCATTCAAAAATGGGAGCATCCGCTTCAAAGCAAGGTAGAAAGCTTACAAATGTTATCTCAGACAATGCACCAAAAGCCGTTAGTCGAGCAACCAATATTAATCAGTTGCCATCTGAATCATTGAAAGCAAGGTATGAAAAACACGTTTCCCAACAAGTTACATCCCAAGACCTGAACACACCAGAGAAAAGCATAAATCCAACCCAACAAAGTTATAAATCAAATTCGACTTCTTTTGATGCATCATTTTTACAAAACAAATTGAAATCAAACACACCTGTCACTAACGTCCCGGAAGGTAGAGATGGAGGGGACCCACATGTTGAAGGGACATCCACATATGAAAAAGGTTTTGTAGATTCAATTAACCAATTAGGTAAACAAATTCATTCAGTAGAATTTAATCCATTGTTGGATAGAAATAATCTTGCATTAAAACAATTGCAGACTAGAAAAGCATTATTTGCTTTAGGAGAAAAGGAGTTGGAAAACCAAATGAATCCAAATGGGGGTGCTCCAAGTGGTGTTGTAAATAATTCAGATGTCAAAAGAACAGTTGTACACCCGCATACTTTAACGGCAATCTTGAAGGACTTGAAAGACCCAAGAATTTCAACTGAATCCATTATAAATGATTATCAATTGCATTCAGATTTCTTGAGCGACCTAGGGGATAGCTTTAAAGTAGCAACATATAGTCGAATAATCAAAGAAGAAGTCAAAGGTGACACATTCGGTGGCAACGAGCCGGTACCAGAGGAGGTGAAGAGAGAGCCAGCTGAAAACGATACAGAAAAGCATTTGGATGAAGACAGACGCGCAGTATTGAAGAAGAGAATCAACTTGGATGATTAAAGAAATCCATATTTATACATGTATATAGATGAGTATTTATTTGTAGTATAAATCTTTTACTATCTATCACTTGGAATTTTTCGGAGTCCGAATCACGGAGGGACTACTCCACAAGATTTTTCTTTTCTTTAGTTGTAATAACATCTATCTTGTACACTATTTTTCACCCAAACTTCATTCACAATGTCACTTACTAGATCAGCTACTAGTAAGGAAATTCTCTCCTTTTTATCAAAATTTAGTCCATGCGATGTTTCTGACTCGTTAAACAAACATGGGATTAAGGATGGTGGATTTATCCCTAACTTGACCAACCAATCCCCAGTGATTGGGAAATCATCAGCAGTAGGAAAAGCTTACACTGTCCTATACGCTCCATTATCTGATCCAAGACCGGCTTTAAAGCAGGCCTATATTGATGAAGTTCCCGAAGACTCAATGGTTGTTATCGGACTACCATTATCTTTACAAACTATCTACGCTCCCTATTGCCGGATCAACAATGCACTTTATGGTGGGTTAATGTCAACCAGAGCTCAGTACAGGAAAGCCAACGGGTCAGTAATATTGGGAAGAATCAGAGATCTTGATGAACATAACGATTTAGGATATCCTGTCTGGTCATATGGAGTAGGAACAAGTGCCCCAGGACCATTTGTTAAAGTTGTTGGGATCAATGTTCCTTTGGAAGTTAAGGTTGCTGATATTGAAAGTAGTGAACGTATTTTGATTATTAATCCCGGGGACTATATCATTGGTGACAAGAATGGGGTGGTCAAATTGGAGGACAATGAAGAATTATCCAGCATATTAGAGTATATTCCAAAGAGGGTAGAAGCTGATACTAATGTCAGTAAAGATATTAAGTTGGGTAAACCAGCTGCCGAATCACAAAAGTTTTGGCGTAGTAAGATTTAGAGTAATTATCCTTCACAGGACCAGAAACCGTTATTAAAAATCCAACATACGCCCTTAACTAATAACAATTCTATATTTATATCAAGAATACAGTATAGGCACAAGTAGGTGCTTTATCTTCTTTCATATATTCCCTTACCCTCTACAAGAACTTACTTATCTCTTGTGTTGAGCCCAAAAAGTAAAAGTGTGGAGACGGAAAACTCTTGCACAAAAACTCTTGCCAAAAAAAAGAGTTCCTCCCCTGATTTTGATTCAACAGCTGTTGCTTTTCCCACAGAGATATCATCAAATAGATTGCTCCTACTATTGCACACACACATATAGATATACTACATACACATAAAATAAAACTAGTAATAGAGTTGCAGAGGGATTCTATATAAACAGAAAGATAAATATAGAATATGCCATTGGATTTGTTCTTCCAAAATACTGGGAATGATGTCATCACCCCAGAGACATTTAATGAATTGCGAGTATCATTGATTGGCAACAAAGATTTGAAATATAAGTTAGTTGGTGATGTTTCATTTATTCAACATTTGGTGGAAGAATTCAATAGTCTGATTCTTGAAATTGTTAATTCTGATTCAAGTGTTGATAATTTTGAATTCTTGGAAGATTTAGAGAAGAAAGCAGTGATATTGAATATTTTATGTACTTTTATTATTGAAGTGAATACCAACAAGAACGACAACATAACCAAATGCTTACGTTCTATTGAAGAGGTTATTAATCCCTTGATTCAATTGTTGAATAGATTTGTTGAGAAATTTGTTCCTCAATTATACGCGACGGATGTTCTTATTGACCATAATATTACTCGTAAAGTTGGTAACTTAATTGGATATAGTTTGGATATTTTATTGGGTCTAGCAAATATCAGAAATCACAGTATCAACTCCTCTGTTTTATGGAGATTCATCACCTCATTATTGATTGTGACGGACAACAAATTGGATGACATGTTCCAAATTAGTTCGTCATTATTGATAAAGCTGTTGAAATTAGTACCCCTTTTGTTATCACAGCATGATTTATATAACAATACCATTATTTCATTATTAACGGCATTATTAAGTAGGCTTTCAAAAGAATGTGATGTGATTATCAAAACCCATTTTCAAGATATAGTTCGATCTCCAGAGATCTTACACCAAATGGCTTTTGAAGATCCTTGTTTACCAAATATCGAGTTGAACAAATCTTTGCTTCGAAAAAGTGTGAATGTCAGTTTATTATTGGAGTTGATAACTTGTACTGCTCAAATCCTTAGCTTTCTGAAACTCAACGATTGCGATGTCATAATCGTAACGTCGTTATCCCCTGGTTCATTACCAAAATCTATAAATTCAACAGAAGTTGCTGTATTACCAGCTAATGTGTACTTGTCCTTACTATTGTTAGTAAAATTTGAAGATAAGCAATTGAGTTTAGCTTCATTGAATTTGGTGAGCTTATATTTGAATAGCTTGCACCCATCCAAGGATATTGACGATAAAATGATCTTCAATGGCTATAAGAAATTATTCCCCAGGATCATATCTATGTTGGAATTGGAAGATGACTATGCAGGAAGTCAGGGGTTGAATAAATCAGATAGGAGTGGAACAAGCTCTTCTTCAAATCCCATTGCAACAGGGATTCCCCTTCCTTCAACGGCAGCAGGTGCTAGTCTAATGTTGAAAAAGACTGATTCATGCTGTCCTTCTGTGGAGATGCCAACGTTCTTTCGTTCTCCTGCTAGAATTTTAGCTGATTTATGCGCACAATATCCCTTATTGAATGATGAGATAAACGATTCCAATGTCGACTTTAAATTGGTTCGTAGGTTGGAAACAAGTTTTAAATCAAGTCAATTGTTGAAAGCACTTACAATATTAAAAGAAGAATCGAAGAATGGTAAAATTTTGGTTGATTTTACATTGCTATTGGCTATAGATAGAGATGAAGACGATATAGCTGATTTATTGTTATTATTGAGTGTTTATACGAACAAAACGGAGGAATATCGTAGTCGTATAGTAAATCAAGCTCAAGACAATACAAATCAAGCGGTTAGTTTACCTCGTATTGTCTTCGAGGTCATTGAAAATTATTATTTCCTATTAACTCAACTACAATTGGTTTATAGACTTTTGTATCCAAAAAAGAAGGACAAGAGACTGAAAGTCCCCAAGACTGATTTACCTTGGTTTGGAAGAAATTTAGGTATCATTCGTTCCTTGATGGATTCGGAAATTTTCACTAATTGTTTATACTTTATCCGGTCAATTTCAAGATCAGTTGCAACGTTAAGAACATTCTTTGTTGAATGTAATTCATTCAATAGTTTCATTGAGGATGAAACTAACAAACCACCTTCTTCAAGTTCAGGTACTGCCCCAATCGGTAGAAGTGGAAGTTCAACTACAGGAACTAGTGCCGATGTTTCCATTTCATCGGGGATTTTGGGTACCACTACAAATGCCAATGTTCCACCGGGTGGATTTATGACAAATTTGTTGGAGATTATTCATTCCTATGAAACTTTGGATCAAATCCTTGATTTTTTCCACAATTTGAATAGAAATAATGATTCAAGAAATAGTTCATTGAGTAAGAGACAGCAGACCAATAATAAGGCGATATGTATTGGATTATTGGCAAATTTCATTTTAGATTTTAGTTCTTTTAGATATATCATCATTGGATATGAAAGTGTCTTATCAAGTTTATCTGTAATTTATCAAAATTCATTAACAGATTTCAGAAAAAGTCAATATAATAAGTTAACAACAGATGAGATTTATCAACGAAATGTGGTTCAATTAAAGATTTTACAAGTTGTAAAGAATTTCATGTATAATGAATCAACCGAGAACAAGAAGGAGTTATTAGAATACTTTGCTTTGATTTTTATATTAAAGAAGGCCAGTTATGGAATTGGACAAATGAATAAAATTGATTCACCAGAAGTGGTACAATTACGAATTGAACAAAAAATAGTTGCATTTGAGATTTTGAGGAACTTTACTGCTGGTTCACCAAATTTCAATACCTTATTAATTAATGCATATGAAAAAGATTTTGTTAAAAATGAAAAGAGATCGAGACTTCCCTCTCATTGGTTCAAATTCTTGAGTTGTAACATCAGAAATGCAAGATTGTTTTTGAATGACGCTAATGCCAATTTTGATAGTGATGAAACATTGACTAAGTTGATCCAGAATGAAGATTATGTAAAGCTATTAAAATCTATTAATTTCATTGAAAATCATAAGTATGCAATTATTGATAATCTCAAAAAGGATTTATTCCCCAATGAAGAGCTCTTGTTAATATGGTTAAGATTGCTTTCATTCACCGTTCCAGAATCTCTTGAGAAGAAATTATCGTTTAATGTCAAGGTTAGCTTAAATACAAACTTGAATGCAATCAAAGCATCGATTGTTTGGATTATTATTAATTTGACATGGAAATATTCCACTTATGGGTTCAATATCCATGAATGTTCAGAATATGAAGTCTATCAAACAGTTGATAGTTCCAGGCATATCACTACAACCAATGCCCAAAGGATATATATTGACGATTCAGATGATTCAGATAAGGAAAAGCAAACTTCAGAGAAAATAGAAGAAGAACCAAAGAAAAATGATGATGAATTAACTGTACAAGAAAGAGCAACATATTTGGATAAACTTGGGTACACATCAGTAATAATGAAACTAATTAGTCACTATACTAAACAGGCAAATGTATCACCCTCAACGAATGAAACTGATCCAAGTAAACCCAAAGCACTGACGAGTCCAAAGAGATTCGATGTTCAAAATAGCCATGATATCTTGGAAAAGTTACAGACAGCCTTGAGACAATTAACCACATTGCAAGGAAGATATCGTCGATCAAGTGGTGGGGGGACGACGAGTGGCCAAGTACCGAAAAGGGTCTCACTAGGTGGAGCACATGGGTTGAATTTACGTTTCAATGAAGAGAGTAATCAAGTGGAAGTTGTAGAGGATCCACCTGTTGAATTTTCTCAAACAAGATTAGCAAGAGGACGAAGGAGAAGTCGGGTCCAAGGGGGTGACGACGATGAGGTGGCTAATAGATCAGAATCTGACGACAGTATGGACATTGGGGAGGCCGGAGCTGGTGATAACGAAAGTGACGAAAGTGATGGTAACGATGTTGACGATGATAATTATGAAGTTGAAGGCGAAGACGAGGAAGATCCTCATGAGTATTGGGTTATGTGAGAGAGTTTCTTTTTTGTTTAGTTTATAAAGCTTCACACTTGGCTGAAAACCAAAGTGAATTCGCAATAGTTTAAAGATGTAAATAATTTGTTTTGTGTACAGAGTAATTTGGAAGTAGTATTGTAATATTCTGTATGAGATTCTTGAGACTACTTGGTAGATTTCCAAGGAGAAATGGATATAAATTCCCGTTCATGTAAAGTAATAATTTGCAGTCATGCGCATCTTTTTGATGTGATTCACCTTCCTTCGGAAATGAATTCCGTTAGGGAAGGAATATTTTTTTAAAAAGAAAATATTCTGCAAAAAAACCACTGGAAAATTTTTTGTCAGACATTTTTATGAGTATTATTATTATTTTGAAGAAGAACATCACGAACAGAAGATATACATAATATAGCTTCCGAACTACTTTGCACAGGCACTATTCCTTATTGTATTCTTGATGTGGTGGCCCTTATTCAGTCTTATCAAAAGTTTAAAATGTGGAAGGTTTCAGGTTTTTGGTTTTGTGGAATAATTTTATGCATAAAAAATCTCTCAACAGTTTTCCTAAGATAATATTAGAATGAAAAATTTTCACTATTTCATTTTAATCTCATGTGTAGTCAGGCATAAATTTGCGTTTTAGATGTCTAGGTGTGTATTAATAAGCCTTCTAGATCTTTCTATTTTGTGATCTTACTAGCAGATAATTACCAAAAGATAATTGCAATAATTTATTGTCTTTCACTGCAATGGGTGCAGAGTGGGAAAAAAAAATAACCGTTGAACGGCACCTGTCACAAACCCACTCTACTCTTAATTCAGGAATAACGGTCGGTTAGAAGTTTCTTTGACTTTCAAAATAGATTGGTTGGATTGTTTGTGAGGTTTTGTGTTTGAGTATTCACTTGGTGTCTATTGAAGTATCTAAACCTATATATCGTCGCTTGCTTGGTTTCTGGTTAAGGTATTCTCTACACCAACTTTATTTTTTGATACAGTATAATATCATTATTTTTACTTAGCAAGAGGAAAATCGATAAGTGTGATTGGTTAGGTCGTATGTTCTTTTTTAAATGACTCGGAAACAAATCGAAAAATGTTGATTTGCAATCAGCCCCACACAAGGGTTGCTTCGACGCCCTCTAATTTCTTTTTTTCGTATAGACACGTTACGTCAGTTGGTGAAATCTAGACAGAGAAAATTATTTCGAATAGAATAACAAGAGAACGAGACAGACACAGATAATTTATTAGAAGACACAGCCAATATTATTAGACAGTTCATTGAAAGTAAGAAAAAGGAAAAAAAAACGTTTTTGTACTTTATTTGACACATCTCTTCTGGTAACAAAAACCGCACAAATATAAAAATATAAAAAAAAAAAAAATCGTCAAATAATTTTTCCGTTCACCAAGTAAAGTTTTTTTTTTTCTATCAAGAATTACAGACAGTACCGACACATTTTAGACATCTCCCCAAACCATCATCTTCATCTATAGACACCATCACCATCAAGAAACAGTCACCACTCGAGAAAATCACCCCATCAAACGATATAGCTGTGAAACCTTTGCTCCTTGTACACTATTTGTTACTTTTTTTTTCTGACTTCAATATATATAACTTTGATAGACACACACACATATTTGTTTAATTTCCAACTAATACCCCTCCACCCATTCCCCACTTGAAACACTAGAACCCTTTTTATACTGGTTTCAACAAAACAAGAAAGACACATACTTTGATAGAAAACGGAAAAACGCACATATAAAAGGCCAAATACATATACAGCATGACATCTATGGAGAAATCAGAGACAAGTACCATGTCTTTAAATGACATTAATTTGGAAGAAATGCAAAAAAGACAGGAACAGCAGAATATCTATGCATCTGGATCACCGTCACTCGAACAACAGCCTCAAAAGAACAAGATATCGAAACATATGGATAAAGATACCACTACTAAAGGTAAATATACATTAAATGATTTTCAAATTTTACGTACTTTAGGTACTGGATCATTTGGTAGAGTTCATTTAACCAGATCGATTCATAATGGGAGATTTTATGCCATGAAGACATTAAAGAAAGAACGAGTGGTGAACATGAAACAAATTGAACATACAAATGATGAAAGAAGAATGTTAAAGTTGGCTCAACATCCATTTATAATACGTATGTGGGGTACATTTCAAGATTGTCATAATTTATTCATGATTATGGATTATATAGAGGGAGGAGAATTATTCTCGTTATTAAGAAAGTCACAAAGGTTTCCAACACCAGTTGCTAAGTTTTATGCTGCTGAAGTGTTTTTGGCTATAGAATATTTACATAATTTGGATATTATTTATCGAGATTTAAAACCAGAAAACATTTTATTAGATAAAAATGGTCATATTAAATTAACTGATTTTGGTTTTGCAAAAGAAGTTACTGATGTTACTTATACTTTATGTGGTACTCCGGATTATATTGCTCCAGAAGTAGTTGCAACAAAGCCTTATAATAAATCGGTTGATTGGTGGTCATTTGGGATTTTAATATTTGAAATGTTAACTGGTTATACTCCATTTTATGATCCAACTCCAATGAAAACTTATGAAAATATTTTAAATGGTACAATAACTTATCCAGATTATTTACCTCCTGATATATTGGATTTATTACAAAAATTAATTGTCAAGGATTTAACCCAAAGATTGGGTAATTTACAAGGTGGATCAGACGATGTTAAAAACCATTCTTGGTTTAAGGAAGTTATTTGGGAAAGATTATTATCTCGAGATATTGAAACTCCTTATGAACCCCCCATTACATCTGGTGTTGGAGATACTTCACAATTCGATAGATATCCCGAAGAAAAAGAATTGGATTATGGAATTAGTGGAGTTGATGATCCTTACGGTGATATGTTTTTGGATTTCTAAGTTCAAAAACCATTTTTGCATGATAGACTTACATTACATTTTTGACACACCACCACCACCACCACCACCACCCTCCCCGGTTTGCATTCAAAAAGTGAAGATATTTAGATAGAATATTTCCCAGCATTTTTGCATTTTGATTTTCTTTTCATGATGATAGACAATTTTTACTTGCGAGAAGAAACGTATCATTTCGATTCCCATAAATTGTTTCTTCTTCCTTAAACAGATTAGTTTACAAAAAGTATTTACATCTTATTGTTGGCTGACTGTTTGCATTGTTTTTCTTTCTTCTTTTTACTGTATATTACAAATCATTTTCTATTCAATAACTTCCTATTCTTTTGTACATATAGATAGATATTTCCATCTTTTAACAACATTCATCTGTAGCTGTCATCCAATCACTCTTCAAGAATTGATCGACAGTCAATCTCGAGTTTGGATCAATGTCTAACAATTTATACAAGAGCAACACTCTCAATTCATTCAAATCGTCCCCTTCCCCTTCCTCCTCCACTTCTTCTTCTTCCTTATAACGATGTCGTCCCCGATCTTCGTCCTCGCTATCATGATTATCATCTTTGAACAACTTACAAATTTCGTCAATCGGCTTGAATGTCCCCTTACGTTTAATCAACCATTCCTTAGTTGTATCATCATAATCAGCAATCAACCGCTTTTGGGAATATTCATTGAAAACCTTATCTTGATACTCTCGATTCGAACCAGTTAGATAATGGTGATGCTTTAAATCAGTCGTCTGCCAAAGATATCCTGCATGATATTCATCATCGTCACCATTATCATCATATCTCAACTCAATATTCTCATCGTGATGTAATCCGGTATAATAATGTCGACGAATATTTAACAATACGAGAATTATTATCCCCAATGCCCAACAATCTTTCTTGGTTGATGAATACGAATAATTATTGTTCTTGATATATTCTTCTGGGGCAATATAGGGAAGCGACCCCACTGGTCCTTGAGAACTTGGGATTAGTTGTTCATGTTTATCAAATTTTGTTCTGAATACAAACGATTTACCAAAATCAGATAATTTTAATATTATTTTCGTCGTGGTTGTTTGAATATCTTGAGGTTGTGGTTGTTTATAAGTTATCAAAATGTTTTCCAATTTTAAATCACAATGACTTACTCCATGGACATGCATATATTTTATCGCCATGGCGATTTGTTTGACAAAACAATCAATTTCATATAGGGACATATAACTGATTGATCGAGAATTGATGTTAATTCCAGTAGTCAAATAACTGAATAAATCCCCGCCTTGACTGCATTGCATGATTTGACTGATTTTGAAATCTTGAGGATTGATCATTAAATCAATAGTTTCGATTATATGTTTATAATTTAAACTTGATGCAATTACAAATTCAGAAAGTATTCTTTCAATAAATCTTTCATTTGATTCTTCTTTATTTTTCTTTCTTTTCAATTCTTTAACAACGTATAATTGACGATCTCGTCGAGAAACTGTGCCGTCGTTATCAGGATCAGGACCAGGATGTGGATCTATGACCTTTATAACACCATATGCGCCCTTTCCTATCAATTCTCGAGTCAGTCCATACCTTTCATATAACGATTTCCCCTGGATTACATGTTTATCTTTAGATTCAAACAACGATTTCAATTTCTCAGTTAAATTATCAATTAGTTTAATTTGTGCATCTCCAATCACCGATGTTTGATCCTGACAGGATTTAGATATATGATGGATTTTATTATGTGCATCCAACAAAGAATAAGTCATTTTGGATTCTTCATTGGCCAACTCGGTCAAATTCGTTGAACTGATTATCCCACAATATCCCATAATTGTTGATAAATGATGAGAAATATTACCTTGACTTGTCTTAAATCTAGGTTTTATTGGATGTAAGTGATCATCTTCGTAGGATGTGTTTCCATCGTCATCGTCGTCATCATCGTCATCGTAGTCATTGTCATCCTCGTCATCATCACTTCTATCCGAAGTATCATTTTGATCTTCGGCAATTGTACTTATTCGTTTCTTATGTGACGGTATATGCGCAAATGAATCATTTATGTCACTTTGACTTTGTCCACTTACGTGTGTAGGTACGTTCAAGTGTACATTATTGTTAAGTTTTGGTGATAATATGGTTGGTGATGGCGATTTTGAAAGTGTACTTGTAATCAGATATGGTGGAGAAAGTTGTAATTTTTGCATATTATGATCTAACTCGAGTTTTGAATTGGATTTGAATAATGATTTAATTTTGGATGATGATGATCTGGAATTGGTTGATTCATTTGATGCTATAGATTTGACAGAATTTGATCTTGAAGGATTTGCTGATGGATCATCCTTCTTTGACCTAAAAAATGGCATGTACTTTTTATTTGAAGTTGTGACTCTTTTGTTCTTCTCTAAGGAATGTATTTATCAATATATGATACTTGGGATGGTGTTATGTATATATATCTTTTAACAAGTAAATCAATCAAATTGATTGGTGGAGGTGGAGTATTGATATTGACCTTCGAATGACGTAAGATCTTTTTTATGTTGAAATGCTTAGAAATCTTCGTTTTCTTTTTATTTTGTTTGGTTGAACTTTGGTTTGTCATAAAACGGCGGCAACATGCGAGAAAATTTAGACACACATCTCTCCCTGTATCTCTTTCTCTGCCTATATTTCACTATGTGTCATATGTCAATTCATCAGTGTGTAAATATGAAATTCATATAAGCAATGTAATCAAGAAGTGCTTATTATTTGTAAGTTGTATTTTCAATTGGTTTAAAAAGATATTTATAGTCTTATTTTTCTTCTTTACTGTCACTCTCTTCTCATGGCGGCGATTAAATAAATTGAATATAATAAAAGTTCTATAGAAACACAAGCTCAATAAGGGTTAACCCCGCCTAATAAGCTAAAAACTGTTCAAGGTAAATATGAAAACATGCTTTGGTACGGGGAAACAGTACAATAGTACTTCCTATGTGTATTGGTGTTTTGTCATTTCTTAATTGGATACGTGTAACCTGATATCAGCCCCCCTTATTAAACCCCTATACAAACAGTTTTTACAATGTCTATGACTGGCTACCTATTTGCCAACTAAAATAGTGAATTTCTAGAACATCCTCGTACAATTGGAGACTTTAAGTTATATGGATCCCCATTCCCAAATGGATGAACACATAATCAGTGATTGGTATTTTATTTTATTAAGTTATTACGATAAAAGTAAATATATATCTTTGCAGAATATTATCTTAGCCTTTCACAAGACAACACTGATATGTTTTTTTTCAGGGTATTTTATTTTGCAACTGTAACTTTTCCCTTGAAGTTTGGCCTTCCATTTAAGTATATATATTGCCAATTTAAGTTTATTGGGGGTTCAAATTTCTAAATGACCGTTTGACTTGCAGGGGGGGGGGGGGCC
>LQHL01001867.1:0-11493 GCA_001655755.1 Hemisphaericaspora haegerdaliae
GGAGGGAGGAGGCATTATCAAACTTCAATGGCAACGTCCACAATAACATCTTCCGCCTTGAAGTTTTCCGCCAGGGCAAACAGGACCCTTTTGTCTAGCCAAGCCTTTCTATAATGTAAGTTGTCTAAAAGAAACTTTGTTAGATAATATCCTTTTCTTAATGGCAGCCCGACAAAACCTTATTTAAATTGAAGTGATTCATTTATATATTCATTCCAAGTCAAATTTACTCAAACCTTAACAGATAATTGTCTTGGCTCAAATAGTCTGGTGATTTTCCCAATACGAGAATTATGGAATTAGGGATAGCAGTCATACTTCTAAAACTAAAAGCATATATACATTGGTACTAAGCAATTCTTATGATGTCAGGTTAAAGGGGGAGCATTTACTAGATGATGTTTGCAGAATAGAAATAGTTGATAGTACGGAACTGAATGGAGAGATCAATATAGAAAGCAACAGAAAAAAACTGATCAAAATTTGTCCTACTCCAATGAAAAAAAAAAAATCAACATCAAAATTTCACCATCCCAAAATCATCAAAAAGTCATTTTGAATTTTAGCTTTAAACAACAATGACAGGAGAAAGCTGGTATGTATTTTCGTAGTGAATCTATCAATAGATCATCTGAATTGACATATTGAGTTGTCTCGAGTTGGCTCGCTAATAGTGCACCATCTTCTGACCCTAGTCTCGTTGAGAATTATCATGTGACACCTTGATGGTTTCAGATAGCAAACCCTAATTAGATACTGATACTAACTATTTATAGGCTCTTCATTCTTGCAGTTATAGTCAATGCAGTGAACTTGTTTTCACAAGTTTTCTTCACCATTATGTATTCCGATTTGGAATGTGATTATATCAATCCAATTGAATTATGTAATAAATTAAACCCATGGTTTCTTCCAGAAGCTGGTTTACATGCATTCATTTCAGTTTTGTTTTTGGTTAATGGTTACTGGTTCCCATTCTTATTGAATTTGCCATTATTAGCGTATAACATCAACAAATTCATCAATAAGAACCATTTATTGGATGCTACTGAAATCTTTAGAACTTTATCCAAGCATAAGAAGGAATCCTTTGTGAAATTGGGATTCCATTTATTGATGTTCTTCTTCTACTTATACAGAATGATCATGGCTCTCGTCAATGATGAAAGTTAGACAGACGGAAAATTAAAGAGAAGCTGGATTGAAGAAGGCAAAGTAGGGGAAAGGGGGAGGTACTAGGAAGGTAGGGTGGAGAATTTGAACGGTAGAGAACCATGTTTAAAAATACAACTTGTTTTTGCAAGACATTCTTAATGAACAGGGTTTTATCTTCATCATTATATCTTGTGTTTGCCATTGTTTTTATGTTTTATAATTAAGTTTTTTGTAATTTCTTTGTTATCACAGATATCGGATTTATTTAATTTACACAACTATTATTTTCTATAATTCCCTTTCCAACAATTCCAATTTTGCATTAATATTCTTTAATTTGGGTAATAAACCTATTTGTGGACTAGCCATTTTGGTAATATTGCTCAAAAATAACTTAACTGAGGCATCTTTACCATCACCATTGCCCAATTCGTTGTTTCTAATGGCGACCCTTAACAGTTTTAATTGATCTTGAACAATAATCATATCATCGCGTTGTTCCTTTTTGTCTCGAACCTCTGCTCGTAATTTATTCAATTGATTACCAACAGCAGCTTGATCTTTACGTAATTTTAAAATCTGATTTCTATATCTTTGTTTCATCTTTTCAACATACACTATGTCTTGTGACATGTCATTAATGCAAGCATGCATATCAAGTAATTTATGAATAAAATATAATAATTGTTTCTTGAATTGCGCATGTAATAATTCCTGATCGATATTCTTATTACTGACATGAATAGGTTCATATGATTTTATAAAATGAAGCAAAACATCTAATAAATTGACAATTGGTCTACTCTCACGGTTATCTGACTCGGCTAATCTCTCTAACTCAATTGACAACGGCTCTTGTCTACTTGTGAGTGAAGATTTGTTTAATGGGGTTGGTTGTACCCGACTAGTACCTGATTCGGTAACACTTTCCACGGTTGGAGATGGTCTCATTTGTTTGTTCAATGGTTGATGATTAAGTTCAATATCTGGCCCTCTTTTGCTACCGACTGAACTATCCAGCAATTCGGAGTATATATCATTTTGTTGATGTCGTTGTTTCTCCAGTTTTTGTCGAGGTATACGTGGAGGTGCAGGTGCAGGTGCAGGTGCAGGCTGCGATAAAGAAGGAGAAGGTAATTCATTATCAACCTGGCTGTAATCATCAAAATTGTAAATTGGAGATTGTACATCTTCCTCTCTAGTTATTGTATCGTTTAAGATTAATTCAGGAACAAGCCTGAGATTTCGTGGTGACTCATCTTTATCCACTTGTGATGATGCATTTATGGCTTGCCTCAATGGTAATTGAATAGTTTGATCATCTGTAAGAACGCCAGGATCTTCGCTTGTTTGTTTCGATGATTCATTCATTGGGGGAAGACCTATCCCATGATCATCATCTGACAGAATATAATCATAATTTTGTATTTCATCCATTTCAAAATCATTATCAAAGTCTTGTTGGTCTCTTGTATAAGTATCTTCTACTTCTTCATTTTCGGCTGGTTGAACACTATATTTCTTCCCCGATTCGAATTGTTCAACAGTTTCAAATGCAGGCTCGGGTATAACCGCCGCTATGTTCCTCAAGGGTTGCTTACGTGCTCCCATAAATCTATATTCATCTTCAGTGTTCAGTTGAGATTCCATACCCAGAAATCCAGAAGCCTGTCTCTTAAATGATTCTTCTTTCCTTTTTCCTTCTAATGTATCTTGGAAATCACTTTCCAAATCAGTTTCAAGATCATCGACAGTGTCAAATTCAAGTTCGGGTACTCTAACCAATCGCTGCGGTGGTGGTGGTCCCATCAATGATGTTCGATTTATTGATGTTGTTGTTGTGGTGGTGGTGGCCATTCGATCATCTTCGGTAGTCAGGGACAAATCATCATCCCTTACTTGTATTTGAAAACCTCTTATTGAAGGAACATCGGAGTCTTCTTCGTTAAGTAATTCGGCTTGCCATTTCTTCATTAATAGAATACCTCTTGCACTAGATAAATGCAATTCTGTAGCTCGTAAATGACGGGTACTATTAAACTTGTATGTTAGTATATGCGGGCGTCTAGTAGATTTGTATGAAAAGGGGAAAACATACCCTGATCCACGAATACGGGCCTCTCGCCGTATCATTCTTTCTTCTTCCATTATTGATTAGATGTTTCAATTCGACTTGTGGTAGGTAGTTGGATAAAAGGAATAAATCATAAACATCCACACCCATAAACAAATTAAAAAATTACGCGCAATATCAAAACAACAGAGAGAAAAATTAAAACAAGACAATTGGTATCGCACAACTTGTACAAATTGATAATAATTATCGTAAGAAGTGAAACTCTCTCCATAGTAAACCCATTTATATATTATAAATTAAATACAGTTTTAATATACAAATACAAAATTCATTCACTACCTTATAAATTAATGTAAAAATTTCAAAAGATTATTAATAATAATCAATAATAATGTTTCACATAATTTATTGTTGGGAAAAGTGTTCCAATAAGATGTTTCTTTCTTCGGAATCAGCACCCCAGTTCTTGACAACAACACAAGAAGCACCAACGACCTTTCTGGCGTTACCTTCTCTGTCTAATTGACATAAACCAGCCCATTCACCTAATAACTTAGCATCAGAAACCTTGATTAATGGGATCTTTGCTTCTGGTTCGTTACATAAAGCTTCAACTAACTTAACGATAGATTCTTCAGTAACAGAGTCACAGAGGACACATAATTGTGCTTCTCTCTTGGATAAAGCCTTAGAAGCTTCTCTTAAACCTCTAGCTAAACCATCGTGAACTAAAGAAGTTCTTAAAACGACTTTAAGACAGTCTTCGATGGAAACGGAACCGGATTCTTGTTCAACGGCAACTTCTTCGACAATTTGTTCTTGTTCAACGTCAGACATAATGATATTTTGTAGACTTCTTCGACAGGTAAGTAAGATTACTGCTCAGTGGTTTCCTAAAAGAAAGATATTTAAAAGTTGTAAAGGTAGTTTGATTTTTCACTGTGCGCGAAGTGAAAGGGAAAGGGAAAAGAGAATCAAAAAAAAATTTATCGAAAAAACAAAAAAATATTATTTCACAAACCTAGGGTCAAAGCCCTAAGCACGTGATTATATTTGGATAAAATGCAACATGTTAAATGTTATGTTGCAATTTGTTGGTTTTTTGCAGCCAGTTTCCTTAACCACCTCACATTTGAACATCCTTGAAAGTTTATCAGTATAATTTTGTCTGCTTTGAATGAAAATGATACTAAAGAAAATAAATATCCTGCTCTTAAAGTATATTATTCTTTAGATCCTCTACAGATAATTTTTGATAGGATCTATGTACAGTTAATACTGGATGGAGAATGTGTTTGGAAATAGAAGATTTTCTTCTTCAAAGTATCTCTCCAGAAGGATCAACCTGAATCTGTAAATTGTGAGAAGTAATTCACGCAAGTAGTTCTTCCCTCTGCTTTTATTTTGAGTATTTTGAACAAAACTTGCAGCTATCTTTCTATTGGATATTCTTTGACTTTCAAATTCAGGGAACAGCTGTAGGGGATGACTACATTAATCATAGAGCCAAGGTTATATTAGATTTAAATAAGTACTAAAGAAGAATTACAATAATTTAAGAAAGTTACAATTGCGAAAAGGATTCCCGATATATATTTTATCAGTTCCATTTTACATGATATCCGTTCAGTTTACCATATCAATGTTTACATTTGACTACTATCGTTGATCGCGGATCATCCCATCTACATATTCATGGTTTTCTTACTTTAGCTCATCTATATCATCTTATCCGTTTATGCTCTATCGAATGCATACTTCGGTATGTACTCCAATTCCGAATTATCCATATACAGGTGAGGAATTTCCTCTTTTGTATCTACTTCTATTTCTCTAAATAATCTTCTTTTGGTCTACATCTCCCATAATAAACATCTTGACATGGACCCCGAATAGCTCCTTCTGAATCATCAAAGGGTATATTAATGGTATCAAAATCTAAATGAACAATAAAAATAACTAAATAGCAAATCAATTAAATATTTGAATGTGCGGTACTTAACAGAAATTAGTTACTAACGTATGGAATATTATTGCTTGCAGCTAATCATATTCACGAGTTGTAATTTGAACGTTAGCAGTCAATACTATTCAAATCACCCAAAGTTAAAAACCAAACCGATATGAAACTAGTGTGTCCCACTAAACTCAAATTGCTGTAGGATGTATTCCAAAGTCTTGGCAAGAACCCGATACAAGATGTGATATAGTGTAAACAATGACTAAAGAGGTAAATACTATTAAAGGTGACTGTGGAACCTGACCTACAACAGACCTTTGGTGAGAAGAGAGTTTATCCTGTGAGGATTCAAGAGAAATGCAAGTTGATTAGCGACTTTTGGCTGTGACTAGATTATTTGATTTACAAGGTACTATGAAAAATAGAGACATTCATAAGTATTGGAAGAAGAAAAGAATGTTGATGATGATGATGAATCTATTAAAATAAGCATTTG
This sequence comes from Hemisphaericaspora haegerdaliae, assembly GCA_001655755.1. Taxonomy (NCBI): domain Eukaryota; kingdom Fungi; phylum Ascomycota; class Pichiomycetes; order Serinales; family Debaryomycetaceae; genus Hemisphaericaspora; species Hemisphaericaspora haegerdaliae. The sequence continues at coordinate 5,689 of LQHL01001867.1, forward strand.
GATATCCAGCTTCCTTTATTAGTATAGAGAAAAAGGCAAAAGAGAAAGAAAAGTATATTACCAGTGAGAAATTTGCAGCAATGATGGATCGAAGGGTCAAGCTTCAATTAGATAAGAATAGTAGGGGGTGGTCGGAGTGGTGACATAAGGGAAGAGGTCTCTATCGTGAAGATATATGATGTTTATTATTAGTATATAGTTTTCTATTAATATTAATAAATGATTTATCCTTTGTAAGACAAAGAAAATACTTGATAGAGACAAGTCATACTTAAGATTCAAGGTGATTTAAAAATTTTACAAATATGAAACCAGACAAGCAGTTAAACAAATGTGAACAGGTCAAGGAATTATACAAATTCTGGAAATCAAACGATTAGAATTAAACCAGTGAACAAAGCACAAAACAAAGCAAAGCAAGACAAGACAAACATGCCATAGGAAAAGGCAACCCATTATAAGTTAAAAGGCAATCATTATATTTGGGGCAAAACATTTCTTTACAATTCCATTTCATCAGCTCCGAAAGGTTTATGATCATCTGAATCATCATCATCATCAGATTCAATAACATTTTCATTACTTAACCGACTTCCACCACCAACAATACCTCCATGAACAACCCCAGATGAAGATTCATTTGTGTGTCTTTGAGAAGTGGCTGCATGAGTATTAGTTTCTTGTTCATCATCTTCATCTTCGAAATCAACATCGAAAAATCCATCATCGGTGCCAACAATTTTTGAATAGATTGATTTCACATCAGTGATTATTCCATCATAACTGATTTCACCACTTGGCATATTTGTGAAGATTATATCTTCACATTCAGGAAGTTGTTTTAAAACAATATTATTTTCTTTAGTTGGTTTGAAAACATTGGATAAATCGGGTTTAATATATGATTGTTGAACAAATCCTATTTTACATACTATTTCAACTTTTTCACGAGGGATAAAATTATTTGTTAATGAAGTTCCTAATCTGAAAGAACCAACTGCGGAATTAACTCCACTTCCAATTCCACTGTGAACACTTGTTGGTGGAGCTGGGGCTGCACCACACGCCAACACCGCCGGTCATTATCATTATTTCTTCCTCAAGATTCCCTGCGGCTTCTCTTAACAAAGCTGATTCCATTTTTTCATAAGCGGTTTCCAAATCACGTTTTGCCCGAGCTAAATCAGGTTCAACTGTATGAGTATACCAAATTGAATGACCTGGAGGACAAACACCGGCATCACCATTTTGAATAATTACTTGTACAGCGTAATCATTATTTGTTGGTAATGAATGCGGTGGGAACACTACGATTGCCGAAGATTCATGTTGAGACATCCATTCTTTACAATCTCTCTTAACCACGGTAATTAATCTAGTGATATTATAACTTTCAAGATTTTCAATTAATTTTGTATATGATGGAATTAAAAATTTTGATAATTGAGTTGGAGATATGATTAATTTTTCATTAATTTTAATTTTTGAACCATCATCAAAATGAGCAATTTTTAAATTTGCATCATAATCAATTAAATTGGTATTTAATTTATAAGTTGTACCTGCAACTGCTGCACTTCTACAAAATCCTTGAGAAATTTCACCGGGTCCACCAAATTTTGAAATCATAACTGGGAATTTTCCATATACGTCAAATGATCCAAGAAATCTCTTTATTCTAATAATTGCTTCCTTTGTACAAGTATTTTCCTTGACACATAACCCAATTGAATAGACCAATTCATTAATTTGAGGATCTTCTAATTTAAATTGATCAGCAAGGAAAGTTTCGATTGGTAAAGTTGAATATTGTTTGATTAAAGGTTTATTTTCATCTAGCAAGACAAATTTTAAAAATTTCATTAAATTACGTTTTGTAATTAATGATAATGATTTATCCATAAATATATCTTCCTTGGTTGTTGTATTTGTAATTTTTTGTTGAAAATTATCATTTTCAAATACATGAAAATTTGATAAACTTTGAAATTCCAAATAACGATAAACTCTTGATTTAACTAATAATGATAATAAATCCAGTTTACAAAACATTATAGTTGGATTTAAATCAATTCCATAATCTTTAGAATTAAATCTTCCTGGGGGGATATAAATCTGTGCATCGGTGAAATGAGGTAATTTATTATGATTAACATCAATACACCATTTTTTCAATTGTTCAATGGTTAATGTTGAACTTGAATCTCCATAATAATTCTTATTATCAACATGTAGGACTTGAGTACCTTGCCATGATAAGGCAGATGCTAAGATACTTTCAGATAATCCAGTACCTAAAATAATAACATCACATTCTTGTAATTTCAATGAATTTTGTTCTTGAGGAGTTTCTAATCCAACTAGGTGAGGTATATGAGAAGGAGAATAGTTGGTTGAAGGTCTTCTTTCCGCCATTGACTTACGTCTTTCTTGTTGTTGTCTAGCAAAACCCATATTGATTGTATGTATGTACCTCTGTAGCTATGTGCGTCTCTTTGTCTTTACCTGTCTGTGTGTCGATATGTTGAAATCAAATGATGGAAAAATGAATGGGAGTGGGGAGGTGATCAGAGTGGACTTTTTTTTCTTGGTGGTGCTATGAGTAAAACAGATTTCAACAAAAACAAAGAAACCAGCTGCTTCAAAAGTGATTAACGATGGAGTCGATGAAAGAATGTGAGTACGTAGAGGTATATAAGTGTGAGTATCTCTTTATCTATTTAGTTTATTAGAAATTAAAAGTAATAAAAAATTTCATTGATAAAAAGATCGACGAGAATTAAAAAATTTTTTGTTCTCTTTTGTTTTTTGTAACCATTTTCAATTTAATGAATAGAGAGAGAGAGAGAGAGATAGATACACATACACACCTTTTCATGCATTCTACACATAGTATACATAATAGTACAGTATTTACTAACATGTAATATATAACATATATATGATAAACTGTTAACACTGTTGAACTGTATACTCTGTTGTATATAGTTTTATAGTGTCATTGTAAAAAAGTGAATAAATTTGTAAAACTGGGGAAGAAAGAAAAGAAAGTTCAATTAATTAGAAAGGGTCGTGCAAAATAAAACAATACCCGTTACAACCGATTTTTTAAATTTATTAACGCAAATTTAAAAATTAAATTTAATTTTAAATTAAAAAATATTATATTAACACTCACTTTCAATAAGCCTTTTATTAGTTCAATAGAGTTTATATATATATATGTCAAACAATATGTCATATATAAATACATGTATAATAGTTTTAACATATACATGTTATAACCAGCATATATATAGGGCTATCAACACAAGGTTCACAACCCCACTTCCCTGTCATTAATTGTATTACTTTCTAATTTGTTCCCAACGTTTACAATACAATAAACCAAAATTATGGTGCAAAAACACGTTTGTACATTGACACATTTTTTTTTTCTCTAGTGGATCTAATAGAACTAGTGGAACTAATGTGGTGAATGAAAATGATTGTGTAATTTAATACCCTCACTCTCATAACTACTTAACTACTTTTATTGCCTTGGAGGTTATACTTTTTCGTTATTTTTGTTTAAAAAATTTGCAAATGTCTGTTACACACTTTACTCAAAACATACAAAAAGTACATAATAACTCAGTCAAATATAGAACTAAGAAAGTATACGTTATAAACCCACTAAAGCTATATCGTTTTTCATATCAAGAAAACTGCGGTGAAAACAAAAACAACACATAAAACGAATTAATCAGTTTTTATTAAATATCCATTCCAATGAGTTTGACTTTACTATTAAGAGATATCGAGGTATCGGATAATATCTAATCAAATCTGATTAACAATAACAAATTTGGGTTAACATATTAGAAAAGTTTCAAACTCACCAAAGAATGTGAAGTTCAAACTGTAGACCAACCGTCAGTGTATTGCCTCTATTCTATACTATAAGACCTTTGGATTGTAAATGATGGTGGTGGTGGCTGCAAAAAAAAAGAGATCAACTGGCGTGAAGAACAGATTTACAATAAACCGACGACATTTCATTCTCGTACTCTTCTCCTTTTCGATATAAAAGTTAAAACAGTTCGTTTATTGTTCTGAAATACAAAAACACACCTTATACGAACCTACTTCGATCTGGACGGACAGTTCGTGGTTGCGATTGTTCCATTGTCATTCCTGTTCCCTTCTTTTTTGTTTGATGGTGGAATTGTCGCTTCAACAAAAGGGAAAAAAAAATCAACCAGTCTTACGAATCATCTCTCAACCTGACCCAAGTATTTCACCAGTAGATTTAACAACAACAACGACAACGACAGCAACAACATCCAGCACATGTCGGATAAGAAGGCTTCATTATTACTTGCATGGCAAGTTAAAGATAAACATTGTTTAGTAATCGGTGCAGGAGATGTTGCATTATCAAGAATTCATCATTTAATTAGAGCTGAAGCAAAAGTAACAATTATAACTGGTGATTCCAAGATTCATCCCGAAATACTAGAATTAAACGACCAAGGTCAAATCTATAAATTAATTGAACGAAATTATCAATGTAATGATTTAACAATTTATGAAAATATTCAACCAAATTTTCAAGATCTTGATCAAATAAACCCGGAGAATTATAATCTAATTCAGGATCAAATTATGAATGAACACTTTGCTATTATATGTTGTTGTATTGATGATTATGAATTATCAACTAAGATCTATTATCAATGTAAATATCTTAGAATACCGGTGAATATAGCTGATAAACCTCATTTATGTGATTTTTATTTTGGTTCAATGATAAATTATGATAATTTACAAATCATGATAAGTACCAATGGGAAATCACCGAGATTATCAAGATTAATTAAAGATAATATCGCTCGTGAATTCGAAGATGTGAATATGAATCAAGCAGTTGAAAATTTAGGATTAATTCGAAGTAGATTACGTGAACAAATGTTAGATGGCGATGATTTGGTAAGTATTGATACTAGAATGACTTGGATTAAGACTTTAACTGACTTCTTTTCAATTAAACAATGGAGTGAAATTAATTTGATCCCTCCAACTTCTCCACCTCCTCATGATAATAGATATCAATATGTTGATAATATTATAAGATATTTTCCTGGTTATCCTCCTAGAGATTATGAAGAATTTAAAAGTGTAGTGTTGAAATAGAATCCCATGTATTCCTACATATATCTTCTCTTGTTTATATAATAATATCTTTTTGTATATAATCTGTAAAAAATTATCTAATTCTACAAGGGAATATCTTCATGAACAAACATCTTGTTACCTCCACCTCCGACATATTCACCAACTATATGTCCATCACCTTTCAATTGATATTGATAACTCATCAATCCTTCTAAACCAACAGGACCTCTGGCATGGATCTTGTTTGTACTAATTCCTACTTCAGTACCAAACCCATATCTAAATCCATCAGCAAATCTAGTTGATGCATTCCAATAAATACCAGATGAATCAATACTTTGTAAGAATTTTTCAGCAATGGCTTTATCTTCAGTAATAATACAATCGGTATGTTTAGATGAATGTTCATTAATATGTTTGATTGCTTCATCAACATCAGCAACTAATTTAACTGAAATATCAAATGAAAGATATTCTTTATCAAAAGAATCTTCAATTGTATCTTTAACAAATTCACCATTAGTGACATTTAAAATTTCCTTTACTTGTGGAGTAATATGAATAGTTACTTTAGAATCAATTAAACTTTGTAAAAGTTCATTAATTTGTTGTTGTGGGATTGACTTATTAATCAATAATTGTTCAACC